>JBCEWB010335266.1:0-11563 GCA_039654565.1 Peronia peronii | reverse complement strand
AAAGTGTTGGGAAGAAGGAGTGGAAGGAGGGGGTTCACTTCCTCCCTTCCCCCCCCCCCCCCCCCCCCCCCCCCACACACACACATACATAAACACACACAAGCACACACACTGTCACATCATTGAATCGTTTCTCTGAGGCCATGGCTTTTCTTCCCTATCGTTTCCAACACATAAAACAGGTAGTGGTAGACTGTTCCTCCCATCTCTGAATCTGCTTGGCTGTATCAGTCAGGAAATCAGAGTTCGTCTATCAAGACTCACTCTAACCTTACTCTGCCAAATGTGCGCTGGTGTAAATAGAATAAAAATTGGTTTCAAACGTCAGTTGTCCACTGAAAGATATAGTCTCTACAATTTACGCTCAGCTGTCGTATTACTAATTAAGATCCTAATGCACGTGAATCATTCTCCCATTTTGTAGACTTACCATCTAATTACTGTGACTCGAAGACCGTTAGGGTAAGAAGAAATAGTTATAGCATTAAAAAACATAACTTCAAAGAGTTTTCCCTTTGTCAATGGCTTTGAAATGAACGAACCATAAACTCTCATGACTCATCACAATTGGATGAGCTTTCATCTTTTAAACAGCCAGAATTTCTACATGTTCATCCAAGGTCATGTCTGAGTTAACAGTTAAAGTTGTGGTGTCGGTGGCCTAGCGGTTATGTCTTCGAAATCGGAATCTTAAGTTTCGGGTTGAATCCTGATAGTCCAGACATTTTGTTCTTAGGACACCCATTTCCTGACTTCAGCCAGGTTAGAATGGAAGCCTAATTATAGACAGTGAATGATATTGTTAGGCTGATAAGGTTTAGCCCACCTAGCAGACAACTGTCTTGTATACTTCCCAGGAAGCTGAGTCGGAGTAATAACAGATCTGACATTGTAAAGGCTAATTTTTAAATAGACTGAAGCGAGCATATCCTATACTATTGTATCTTGATGGGCATTCCTGAATGTAAGTTTCAGTGACCTTCTTTTTCGACTATTGTACCATTTTCTTATCAAAAGGTAAGGTATATATTTAAAACAAAGACTTGAATGGTTATTTGCTACCCGGTGGAAAATACGAAGTCCCTTAAAATTTCAAGCCACCAGTAAAATCTATTGTACTTTAGCGTGTAGAATAAGATGAATAGCATCTTTGACTCGTTTGAGGTTATCGTTCTGTTAACAGGTTGCAATCTCGATTTGATGTCCCGTTGCCATTGTTGAATAGTTGCCAAGTGAAATTCCACGTATTCATGGAATGTTATCTTATTTAAAGCAACAAAATCGTGATAACATCATCGTGAGTTTATTTTTTTGTTTTTACCATCAAATATCTTTCTTTTTTTTTTTAATAGGCAAGATGAAAGATAAAATTCTGATAGAGAAGGTAATGTCTCACTGTTGAGAGAGTCGACTGCTTCATATTCGTTGGTTCGAAAAATTCTATCGTACACATTAAACTTAAAATTACTCGTACTCTTGTCATTTATGTTATTTTGTTCTTTTTTGTTATGAGCAGATTTTGAAAATGGTCCAATGAAAAACTAGACAGGATTGTTGCTGTTGTGTTAGGGTTTAACGACACATCAGCACGATCACGGCTATAATGTGTCAAACACGATAAGATACGTTCACACGTCAAGAAGAAGAGAGGAAAGAAAGCGGGACAGAAGACAGGAGCAAGGAGAGAGAGAGAAGAGATGTCTCCCCTGGAATGTCGAGGATGGTACTCCATGGGAGACACCCCACCGATCGCGGACTTACACAGCCTGCAAGTGGGAACAGAGAACCTACTTATAAACTTCGGACCCCCGCGGGGGAAGACAGGATTGTAACTGTCCATGTACAAATATTTTTATTCAGTTCACAACTGTTAAAAAGTGATAAGATCTTATCATAAATTATTCATGTTTGTCATTTGGTTATTCTGAGCTCGAATGGACTTGAATTCATTATTCTCGCTGTTTCTGTTAAGATTAATTGTTGGAGGCGTCAGTAAGCAACGGTGAGAGATGATAACTGATAACTGGTCTGTGGATATCTGTGCCACCAAGTGATCTTACATCCTTCGAAAAACGTTGTTTTTTTTTTTTGTTTCCCACAATTTAGTTATTTTTTTTAACTTATTCTCATATACTTTCCACAAAATAAAAACGAAAAAAGAAATCAAGATCAGGCAACAGAATGGAGAGCAGAAATATTTGATTCTTCCATAGCTTGAAATTACCAGAATAGCATTATGAACTATTATGAGTCCAGAACACCACCACCACCAACAACAACACAACAGCAGCAGCAACAACAACAAGAACAACAAACAACAACAACAACAACAATAACAACAACAACAACAACAACTGTTCTGTTTTCGAGATAAATTCTCCCAAAACGGGCTCAAATAATTTTTACCGTAGTGGTTTTCAATTGCGCTATTTCCCTCACAGAACTTACTGCTCTAAGTCAGACAAAGACGAATATTCACTCTAGTAAGAGAGTTATGATATGCATTTCAATTGCGTTAAATTGGCATGAGAAATACTTGAATCCCCCCCCCCCCTCCCCCAACCCGACCACATATAAACCTATGCCTCGTTTCATTCTCCAGAAAGAGTCTCTTACTCACTAGGCCTAACACGCCTTGACATAACATCTGTCCTTTAATGCAACGCTTCTTCGAGAGGTTTGAGGTTTAAGCTTGCGATTTTTCTTTTTGAATGCAGCTACTAAAATGTAGTTTCTCGCGACTGAAATGATGAAATAGATCTGTTTATAAATATATAATGGAAGCTCTTACCAAACGAAGATCGAAAGGAAAAGTTATATATTGGAATATGCCAGGAATTATTACAATTGTGGTTAAAAAAAAAAAAAAAAGCTGTTTTCTGTAGGATCGTAGCCCTACAAAGTTCAGAACAGATTACGCTTGGGCCAGTTTTTCTTTACTGGTAAGAAAGTTTCTCAATGTTAAAAAAATGACAATGTAGACTAACTAAAAGTGTGACACATACACATACAAAAAAGCTGTTTTGTCGAAGTCCCTTGGGGTGGTCATAGTCCTAAAAATGTCAGAAGCGATTACTCATGCGCTTGTTTTTCTATACTTGTAAGGATATTAGTGATATTCAAGGAATGGCAATGTAGACTTAACTAAAAATATAATACGCACACATAAAGCTGTTTTTTCGATGTCTCTTGGTATGGTCGGAGTCCTACAAAGTTCAGAACAGAGAACTCTTGAGGCCAGTTTTTTTCTACTCGTACGGATGTTTCTTAATGTTCAAAACAGACAACGGAGACCGCACCGGAAATATAGAACAAATTGCTCGTTAAAATCGTGTTTCTTGTTTGGAAAGAACTTCAACATGCCAACTTTAATAAGCGAGTATTTTTTTTGGCAGATTAGGTCTTGACAGGGTTAGTGTTGAATGATTTTAAAAGCTGTATCTTCAATGGAACAGTAAGCCTTTGAGAATGTATTAGGTAAACCTTAAATAGCACATAAATAGTCGATGTGACAGTGAATGTGACAGTCAAAGGCAGGAACTAATCTGGCTGTATGACGTGTGGCTTTTGTGCCCTTTATAACTTGACAAGATATACATCTCATTTTACTCAGTAGCTCTAGGTTTGACAAACGGATAAGAAATACTGTTCTCTGATGAAAGTTTTAATACTAACTTTATCTCTGGCTTTTGGACACCGTCATCATGTGACATAATAGATGACACTTTTATAGAACATGACATTGTGTTGTTGTGTTCATTGTGATGACTCACACTGTAGTCAGCTTCTGACGTTCTTTTTGTGAGCCATTTGTAACGTGTATGACTTATGCTACTGTACTGTATATTAACCGGTTACAAGTCAATGTTGCAGGTAAAATACAGCCCAACAAGCCTGAACGTAGATAATGAAATTTTGAGTAGTTTCTAAAAACAGATCACCACAGAATACAGCCTGTTTGGGGCCGTTGTGGCCAAGGGATAAGGCGTCAGGTCGTCGGTGAAAAATTTAGTCGCGGGTTGAAAATTTGAATCCTATCAGGGAATGAGCAAGATTAGAAGATTAGAATCTATTTTTTTTTTGGCGTCTAAACGGTCCCCTGGTTTCTTAGGTAACGAAGCCCGATGTCTAGCCTTTTCTATAGGAGCTAATATATACCTCAGTGTATGTTACGCACATTAAAGAACCCTTGGCAGCTAAAAATCTGATGAAAAGTAGGCGGGGATGCCGCTGTCCTTGTAAAATTTCCAATTTCCAAATTTTTATCGACAAAAATTCTTTTCCTCAAAATCATCTGGGTCCATCAGCAAAGACATAGTTAAGGCAAGTGGAGATGGAATCAGGTGCAGTTACTGACCTTGACTCTATGCCTCGCCGCGTCCTCTGCTCACAATGACGCAGTGCTTGGTACCGCTTTTCTATTTATTGAATCAAGATGATTTCGACGATATAGCAACTGGTCGATATAGATACACTGGATACAGTAAGTATCATTATTTCTTGTTTATAGCCATTGACATTGTCATGGATCACTTTGGACAAAATGGACGCCATCTGTGTTCTCATTTCTGTCCAACCAGGATATTACAAATGGTCACTTTGGATAAAGCACACATTATTTTTATTGCCTTTTTTGATTCCTGTGCATCAACTGATCGTCAGTCTGTTAGCGCTTACGACGATCAAACTCTGGAAAAATGGCCCCAAATTGTGTGGATGAGCCTGGAAAATCAATATGCCGTATCATAAAGTGTTGGCTTATAATTCTGAGTTCCTGAATATGTGATTTGAATCTGAAATGTTATCTTTGAATGGTTTGAGACATGGCTATTTCAAATATTTCTAGAAATATGGCAGTTTAGACTCGTCAAATTTCAACTTCTTCAACTTAAGCTATGAGAAATGCAGAATGATTTATTTTGTTTTGAGAAGGCATGTAAACATGTAATTATGATTATTTTCTGTATTTTGAGCGCCTATTAGCCGGCCACCTTGTAGGCTTTCCAGGAAGCTGAGAACGTACTGAGCATCTCAGTCGGATTTGTCGGGGTAAAAATGATTGGAAAACGCTTAGAGCGTTCTCATTGTGCGGCGCAATGTTTTCTAATATAATAATAATAATTATTATTATTATTATTATTATTATTATTGCATTCTTTCCCTGAAATCTCACTGAACTTACACTCTGCCTAGCAGAGAACTGCGAGTGAGAGCACGGCCGAGTGGAATATCTACACATAATAATGTGTTAGTGACATCAGTGAAGGTTTGTGTGCAGTCTGTTCCATCATAAACGAGCCCGTGCAGACGACAACAACAACAGCATCATAAGAACACACACAATGTTGCAGTGATCTGCTCCATAGTTAAAAGCACATATTTTTGTCACAAAACTATAGTCATAGACCTGGAGATGCGGGCTGTGGTTGTGATGACCAATGTCATCATAAACGAGGCATAAATGACAGGAGAAATCCCAGCAATGTAGCCATTGGCTGGGAGAAAGCTAAGCTGGATCGAACGAGAGGCCTCATAATGGGACAGTAAGAAATCAAGAGCGAGAATTGAACAGAGCTAGTGATGTCAGAAAGCCTGAAAAATCTCATTCATAACAGATTCATATTCCTTCAAGTCGCGATTTCGATGCCCGTAATGCTGACGGTATTGTCGACCAACAGTTGGGCTCCCCGCCCAAATAAGAGTTTGAATGCATCACAATCATCACCATCGATATCGATATGACTGCCCAGGAGGGCACAGCTCTAAATATTCCTGTTCCTTTGCTCACTCAAATTCTGGGATAGATGTCCACCGAGGAAAGAGTCAGTGATAGAAAATGTAGAAAAAAATAAAATAAAATAAAAACTCGAAGCAGCGACGTTTGTGATAGAGATACATGCAAATGTTTGCACGATCTTCGGTGATGTCACTCTTCGAGATAAATATTAAAACGTTATATACGCCAAACGAATAAAACAGACTGACAGCACAAAAATCTTACATATATTCATTTAATTTGGCCACTGTAAATCAAAAGGTGTAAAAATCTAATTTCTCTGAAAATGTACTATTTATTTCCTTTATAAACAAAATTGAAAACCCTCTCCTCTACAATAAGTTAATCATTTAATGAACATTTTCTTTCGTGTACTGCTGTATCCTTTTTGTATTTATATGTTTTCTTTATTACCCTGACAAGGAGTCAAGTGGGTTCGATTTTGTTTAATTAACTTAATATCAAGCTCTTCATATCTTTAGTTTGTTTCTTTGTTTTTCTTTTTCATCGTATTTCATTAGTTGCCGGTAGTCAGTCGTCTTAATTTTAAGACATTTTTTATAAAATGATAAGCGAGGATATATTGGTTATAGGCATGATGTAAAACAGCATCCATTTCGTTTTCTGAAGATGGTTCAATGAGTCCGGCAAAGTACTCATAGGTGCAGGAACAAAAACACTACCATTATGTTTGCACAAGGGTTATGTGAATGTTCCTAAGACTGGACAAGCATTACATTGCAGGCTTTTGAAAATAGACAGCGCTACTTTGGAGAGGTGTGGGGTGGGGTTGGGGGGGGGGGGGTCCACGGGCGGAGGATTAAAGCTCATGTACATCAAGATCGGGCAACAGGAACGGAGAGAAGTAGTTGGTTTCTTCTATAGCTTGGCGTCAGTTGATGAGCCTGTGACCTCAGATAGAAAAAAAAAATGATTTGCTTTCACCCAGCATGGACTCAAATACTTTCCATTCTGACCACTTATACTATTTCTTATTCGGAACCTACAGCTAAAAGTCAGACAAAGACTAATACCCATTACAGGAAGACAGTTATAATATGTATTTCAATGAGCCATTTTGACCATCAGCCAAATGACTTCCATTTGCCAAGTACAAGCGGTATAGCACAAACATTGTAAAGAAGGAAAATACCACTTTTTTGCTGGTTACCTAAAACATAAGTCAGAAAAAATTCTGAAAAATTCACCATATCATGAAAATGTTTTTTTCTTATCGTGATAATTTTTTCATTTTTTTTTTTTGCATCGTGTGTTTCAAAGAACAAGAGAAAAAGGTGATTTTTTTTCCTTCTTTGCAATGCTTGACCTACATCTCTTGTACTTGGTAAAGGGAAGTAACCTAGCTGAGTGAAAAAATGGCTCAGTGTAGTAAATTTGCAATATAATATTTGAGTCCCTCTTCTCTATCACCATCGATGATTTATATATAAGCCTTTCAATCCCCTATGACCGGGATTATCTCGGCTGTTATTGGTAATCATGTCAGTGCACGATTCTATCACCCATCACAGCTGTGAATAGCTTTTTAAAACGTTATGGTTTAAAGAAAAAGCGATATAATTGAATTTTCTATACAGGCAAATAAAAAACACGCTGGTTCTTGTACTTGAAAGTGAATTTTGTTTTTGACTCATGCCAACGTTCTCATATCGATCTGGAATGTTGCAAGTTCCTAACATGCCTTGCTCAAGCTGAAGTGTCGTGAACATTAACCATAACATAATTGTAGTTTTATGAGAACACTATAAGTGCTTGGCTGTCCATAATGAAGCAGGAAATAAACAATGTTTTTTCTTTCTTTTTTCTTTCTTTCTCTTTTTCTTTTTGTTCTCTGCATTTACTGCACATACAAGTGCACTTTCATGAGAGCAGGGAATGAAATGAAGTTTCCATTAAGAATGGGAAAATCGAGTTGGAGATAGTTATTGATTTTGTATAGCGAATGAAAGTTCTGTTGTTTGTGAGCACCATAAATGAAACATGAAAAATTAGGTTTTGTTTGTGTCATTCGATATTATCGCCCTCAGTGTCCTGGCTCTTTGTATTTCTGTGAGCAATGTTGACTTACCAATATATTCTATGGGTCATAATAGTTCATATTCGACTAAGCACAGACCTGAAAATCCCTGGCCGAGTGTTTGTATCACCTGCTAAAAATAGAATATTCACTTATGTGTGTTATGCTCCACCACGAAATCCCAGGACAACAGTAAAACACAAGATTTCGGGGAAAACCCGACGCCGGAAGTACGTCAGACGTTTTCCTACATCATTAAACAATTAACACTACTCACTACTACTATTATTTGGAGGTCATCTTGGTTCAATACTCTCATACCAAAGAGTTTTAGTTATGCATTTCCTACCCACCGTATTCACGATCAAATCGAAAATTGAGGCAAACTTGTGAAAAGTTTGGAGTATTTATACCCCCTGCTAAAAATAGACACTGGGATTTCCAGCCTTTCGTTTGGTCAGGACAAATCTTTTATCCAGGGAAGATGCTTCTGATTGTGCTCTCCTCCACCATTTGGAGCTCTACAATGTATAACACAGTCATGCAAGGCATTGTTGTCGCAGGAGATGTGCGCAACCATGAAACTGCCTCTATAATATAGGCTGTACATTGATTAAACTCTACTAGACTATCAGAGCATATTCTACCGTCCAAAGGGAAAACTTAGTATCTAGCTCTAATCAAGATCCAAGGAAACGTACAAAGTTTACCCTTGTATTTTTGAAAAACAAAACAAAACCAAAAAAAAAAAAAACAGAAATTGCTAGGTTTTACCGTATTTTTTTTCCAAAACTACCGAACAGAACGAGCCAAGCAATCAAACATAGCAAGCGGATGACTACATGACCCATTTATAGAATTATCTCCATTTAAAAAAAAATGGAGTTACTAGGCATTACCTTTGGACGTTGGTATTGTGGTATCAGAACACATCAGATGAGCCCCTGAAAAGCAAATGAACTTAGGACTATACGGAGCATCTTCACTTCCAAAGGGAATGTCTACGGCCACAAACAAGTGAAATTTAATTTCTTTTGTTTCTGTCGATGCCAATAATAATAATAATAGTAACAGTAAAATTTAAAAAAATTAAAAATGGACCATTTACCCCGGCAATAATAAAGAAAGGCCTTTGTTTTGATGCAGAAAGATGCGACGACCGATGCCAGTTCTCATGATTTTGTTGGTGACAAAAGGCTATGGCTACAGAGCAAACCTGAGGAAAGGAGAGGAGGGGGGGGGGCGTGGGGAGCGGGAAGGGGGGGGGGAGCAGAGGTCCAGGACAAAATAACGGAGATCCGTCTAAGAGATTGGACTCATCTGTTTCCCTGACATCCACACACTGAAATGATGTAGTTCTAAAGTTGTTACATTATCATTGTCCGTCATGCCAACATTCCCACTATGAGGGCAAGAGAATGATGTGATACCTCTGACCTCAGAGATTAGCTATCGACGATTTCTTTTATCATACCCTCATAATTATTAATTATAGATCTGGGCTCATCCATTACTGAATTTGTAACAGAAAGTAACAATAGCTATGTTCTCCAGTCATTCAAAAAAGAAGGAAGAACGTCATCAATCTATTTGTAATCTCCGCCCCCCCCCCCTCCCCCAACCCCACCCCTTTCCCACTTTCCAAATCCAAGCAAACACACACACAGAAAGAGAAAGAGAGAGAGAGAAAGAGAGAGGAGAGATATGTCATTTTTCACAACACCAATGCTCTTGGTAGTAGAGAAGACAATGTGATAACTACGCCCTATAGTTGCATTGTTGACATTTAATTTCAATTTGGCATTTGCATGTTTGTCGTGATTCAGATCTGTTTTTTTTTTTTTTTTTGGCAGTTGTATTGCTACTGACTCTTAGGAACAAAAACCTTGTTATGGTGTATGTATCTGTTCGTCCTGCATAAATGATAATGGTGGGTAATATCACTGCACATCTGCACAACATGAACTAAACGGATAAAAGATTTACCTTTTTCTACTGTTGTTGAGTCATCCAAAGTATCGCCATCACTCAGTTTATCCTTGTGTGGTCCAGTGGGTACTTCGGATGGTCCATTGCCCTCGTGAGTGCCTCGATGGGAGAGGGTGGTACCTGTAGTGGCGGTGGTCGGTGATGTATTCTTCAGCTCCATAGCGACACACAAAACACGAGTGGCTGTCTCATACAGACAGGTCCACAGCCAAATCGCTTTCAGTGAGTTAGTCTGACTGCTCACTCATCAAGCCTGACAGGTGTCCAAAATATGGGTGAGTGAACTGGATGCTTGCAGGCAGAACCGACAGTTATGGATGGATCAGGTACAGGATGATGTATCCGTTGGATCTGAATGATTTCGACGAGACTAATGGAATAGAAGCTAGGATGAATAAGCGGATACGAGTATTGTGCCTGTCAGTAACGGACTGCTGTTGGTTAACTGGGCAAGTGGAATATCAGGATGGCGTGAGTAGATCGTAAAGCACGCAATCCAGCTGTTGCCCTTCTTGACTTGAGCATACTTTATCCTAGCAGGGGCGTATCCCTCGTCACACCATTTGCTGATAGGTTGGACTTTTACAACAGATTATTGACTACTCATCCAGTGAGGCTGATAGAGACGGCTGTCCTGTTCAGGAAGAATGAGTAAAGAGGCAGATACATACGATGGATCTGGCTGACTTCATAGCTGGCAAAAAAGAAAAAAAAAGAAAAGATCAACAAGTTATGATGTTTATTCGTTTGTTTGTGTTAGGGTTTAACAGCACATCAGCATGATCACGGCTATATTGTGCCAAACACGGTAAGATACGTTTACAATTACAGTCAAGAAGACGAAAGGAAAGAGAACGAGACAGAAGACAGGGGCAAGGAGAGAAGAGATGCCACTTCTGGAACGTTCAGAGTGGAATTCCATGGGAGACATTCCACCTATGGTGGACTTTCACCACCTGTAGGTGGGAGCTAAGAACCTACTTATATGCCCTGGGGCCCAGCGCGGGAACAATTAGATAACTGTTACTCACCCACTCAAAGTTCACTTTTATTAACGGGCTGCTGGATGGTATATTAAGCCGGCGGGAAATACGGGGCGGGGGTGAATCGATTGTAAAGTGAGCAAGCCAGCTGTTGCTTGTTGGCCTGTGAGTATGTGCTAAGAGTGCTCAGTACAAAACATTAACTGAGTTATGGACTTGTTACTGAATCTCCAAATAAACAGATGCCTGCTGCATGATAGCTGGAATCCAATTGTAACCAAAGGCATAAAGACATCAGGAACGTTCAATTATAATATATATTTATATATCTGGCGAGCAGCTATTTGTGTCTTCTTTAATACTATTACAATGATAATCAGCTGCATTAGAAATGACCCATATTGTATTAATTAACTGTTCATAGTAGGAACAAAAAATGCTACAATGTTAAACTAATGACCCGTACATTTTCCCAAAGTGAGTGCATTAGAAAGGGAAAGATCTCTTTCACCAGCTGCATAGTAAGTTAAAAAAGGCCGGACTAAGGACTGCCCAGATCATAAATCTTTATAGTCTATAGCGATATAACAGTTGATAGATGTTCAGAAATGGCTGTGAAAACGTTGAAACTATGAATATGTTCGTTTTTCTTTTTTTTTTTTTTTAAACGGAAGAAAATAATTTTAGAGCACATATTTTCAACGCAGTGGCTACATTTACGGCAGCCGTAACTTTTATTTCTGACTTTATTCTTACGGCACCCAGAAACTGATGACG
>JBCEWB010335155.1:0-21646 GCA_039654565.1 Peronia peronii | reverse complement strand
GTGTGTGTGTGTGTGTGTGTGTGTGTGTGTGTGTGTGTGTGTGTGTGTGTGTGTGTGTGTGTTTAGGCAAAACATTTTTAACTGTTTAAGAAACGTGAGTTCCTTATCTACAAAATGATAGTCTTATCCTAGAACAGGGCTGCCTTTCAACAACCACGAAAGCGATCACGATTTTGTCCAAACCGAGTCCCTATTTATGGGGCCAATAATTATCATAATGTTTTTCAAAGTATTAACATAGTAACACTATACCAATGTTTCAGGACTCGGAATCAACGGCCGATACTGGAGATCCTATTACAAGTACTACGTTTGAGCCCAAGGGAAGCAATTCGCGAGTAGAAAAGTGTGGAGCATAAAACCCATTTATCTCCCATCTATTTGTACAGTTGTACAATAAATTATCATAAGAAACGTTTCTGATTTTTGTCCCGTGTAAAATTTTAAATGTACGGTTTCTCAAACTACTGAAAAAATCCCCGCTTTTTATATTTCAAAGTTGAATTTAAAGCAACAACACCATTATCCCTCCCCCTCCCCAAAACAACTAATTCATGTTCCTTTTTTTTTTTTTTCACATCAATTTCGAGTTGGCAATACTATACAAATGAATTCATACTTGTGGTTTTGTTGTTGTTGCCATTGTACTTGCTCAGATTATGTGGGTGAGTTTCGTTTTTTCTATAAGACTCAATTTTTAGTTTTATTGTTGTGAATACTTCAAAACTGCCTTACTGTTCATGTACTATCATGATGAAAAAAAATAAAAATTCCACTTTTCCTAAAAATTATTTGACTGGAGAATACGTAGAATTTGTTTGTTTCATTCATAACCAATTGATATTTATTTCATAAATGACTCTGGAATTAAAATACTATGTTTATGAATCGTGAAGTACCTATATGAAATCCTGTGAATGAAAATACCTAATACATGTGGTAATTATTTCACATTAGACCAAGATCGCGAAGCCTAAAATAAAGAAATCAGTGAGAGATCATCAGTAAAAAATTAAGATGGAAGCATCCAAAGATCATAAAATGAATAACTGGAATAAATGGAATATATGATCACAGATGGACAAAAAATTTTCTTTCTTGTTTCCAGTCACATTAATTCTCTAAAAATGGACTTGAATATTTTTCATTCAAAAAGTTTTTATATACTGAAAGTAAGGTGTATAATGATCTAGATATAAGAAGGGAATCTTTAGAGACAGAGATCAATTTTTTTTTTTTTGGTATTGAGAAATGACATATGGGGGAAAACTGCTCTGCTAAACACACGAGAATCACAGACAGATAAAGTCTGAATCATTCTCAAGTTGAAGTTTATGATTAAAATTAGAATTTAATGCTACTGTTTGTCACTGGAACCAGGTGAAATGGATTGGATGTCAGAGGGAGGGTTTATTGAAAAAAAACTGCATCATGCTGACCATGAGACACAGAGTGTAATTTTTAAGATATATGTGGATATCTCAATACAAAGTCATAGCTAAATCAATTTTCCTGTCACTTTTTCTGTTTTCTATTACTATTAGTATCAATAACTGAAAACCCTAGAATGAAAAATAATCATCCATTTTGAGATAATCTATCTCGTAAAGAGGATTTTCTTTTTTTTATTGTGATCATATGCTGTTATAGTCTAGTTATTCTAGTTTTATATTTTATGGTTTTGGGATGCTTGTATCTTGAATTTTGACTGAAAATCTCTTACTGATTTTTTTAATTCATTTTTTAAATTTTGGCTTCTTCCTCAATCTTGAGTCAAAATGTGTGAAATGTAACTGAGGTACTTTTTGTTCTTGGAGCTTCAGTTCCTCATATTAAAGAATCTGACATCAGACATTTCAGCAAATTATCTCACATATGAGTTTCACATTTCGTCTCTCTGAAAATCTATGCAATGTTGTGCTGAATTCTCTCAGAAGGGACGATAATATGCCAAACAAAACAAACATTTAATATAACAGATATGAAACACTAATATATAGTCAGTTGTTGATGTTGTAATTTTATTATACTCTTTGCATTTTTTTTTCATTTTTTAAAAATAAATTTCATCTGAATGAAAGATAGCAACAAGGAAGGTGAGCACTGGTTATTTTGCAATATTGCAACAGGTCAAATGTACGAATGAACACAAAGATTGACACAGTCTGTGTAAATAAAAGAGAGCCTAAATTGTCACTGCTCCACGACAATGGTTTGGTAAGTTAAGACTTTGTACCACGATGAAACTGATGTCAGATAATATGAATTCAACAGAACCATAATGGCAGAATTTATCAAATGACTTGCGTTAAAAGCAGCAGTTCCTATGGTTAAAGTGCACTGTAACTGACTTATGCCACTGTCGTAGGACACTGACAATTTCATACAATGACTCTCTGAGGGGCACGCTGACACATGAAAATAACCCACAACAAGTGTAAGTAGCAGTAGTTGATCTCTATAAGAAAGTGGTTGGATTTCAAAAAAGTAATGAGCAGTCACCCACACCCATCACACGATAAGAAAATCAGAAAAAGAAACAAAAAGTTACCCACTCACTCACCCCCACTCCTCAACTCCATGCATAATATAAAACAAAATAAAAAAATTATAAGTAAATAAAGTAAAAAGATTTTCAAATCAAAAAAATCTTCCGGACAATCCAGCCACACACAAAATGAATATGATTATTGATGTATAAAACACATCACGTTTTCTGTACAATATGGTCACAAAATTCTCATATGCATTAAAAAAAAAAAAATTTCAAACCAGAAATGATAATTAATTTGGAAAAAAAAAAAAAAAAAAAAAGCTGGACTTTTGAATTGCCCCCGCCCAGTTCTTCATGCATCAAAAACAAAAGAAACAAATAAAGAAAAGAAATCATCAAATGAAGAAATGAAATGGGACAACGCAAAAGTGAAACCAGCTCCTCACCTCACATATATATACAAAACAAATTACTCTTCTTAAACATTTCTATTCAAATGTATGATGTATGTACCGCACTGTTGCAAGTATTCCTGTTGCAACAGTTCATAATGGAAGTGCAATAGTATTATGATCTGTCTATTGCAAAGACATCTTTACATAACAGACACGTGTTGCAATAACACATATTATTTTTGATAATGACAGTGACACTGGCTGATAATCATGAATGACAGGATATGTTGGTACATGTAGATTCTTCTGAATTCAAATGCCTCCTCACATCTTTGGGCAGATACAACCAGGGTACAAACATCTATCAATGTTTCATAAAAGCAGGCAAAAAACAACTAAAACTAAAACATACGAAGGAGGAAAGACACAGATGAGGAGTAGAAAAATGCAAACACAGCACAAAGTAATCAGACTGAAGTGTTGTGAAAACTGGAGTGTTTTTTTTTTCTTTACTACATTCTCTTTATCTCAGCAAAGGTAACCCATTTCTATTTGTGTTCTAGTTTTCCTTTTCTGGGACAATAAAGGAATAGACAGCATAAAATTAACCTTGTAAATATGGCAGGAGTGAGTAACATTTAAAAAAAACAAACAAACAAACAAGAAAAAAGTTGACATAGAAACAAATGCATTCCTACTCTGGTTGTGGGCATGTAAGATAATATCCCCTCCTCTCTATCCCCAGCCCCATCTATCCATCTGTGCCCCCCCCCCCTCCCCTCCTTCCATACCTCATGCCCAGATCATGTTATCACTTGAGAGTCACACAGAAATGGTGATCTAACCAATGGCACAGAACAGAATACCAGTTCTACAGAAATATCAATCAGATAGGGTGACATTGTAAACTGCGTCCCCCATAGCTGCCACATCTTATGGAATCCATCGATAAAAGTTGGCAGAATGAATCAGTGATGCCGCTCGCTCACAACAAAACTTGACATGAACACAATTCTCCATACTGAAATTACTTTATGGGTGATTTCAGCAAAACCTCAGCGATATTAGCGTGTGACGTCACACAAGTCTGTTCTGGCATATTTAGTCAATGCAAAATGGTGGCCAAGGATTATCACAACATAATGGGAGTGATTGGCACCTCTGAAGTAGTAGCATTCCATGTATAAGCAGCTAATTATTAGTCACTATCACATACTCTACATTTCATTCTTATATATCTTATCACATTTTATCTCATCACACAGAGGCTGCATCAGATTATTTCAGTATTCATGCATGATGACACCTATTATAGACATCTGACTACCAAAATAAAAACTCTCTGTTATTTCATTCTCATGATATAGCTGTGTCATCCATAAAATTCTATACATCCAATCAGAATTTGTGAACAAAGGACTACTGACCAAATTCATTCTGATTAACCTTCTGCAACACCAAAAATAGGTGCCTGACAAAAGCCAAATATGCCAAAACTTGAAATGTTATCTTGATTTGTTTGTATCTCGACACATGCACTCATATAGTTTTGGAATGTGACCTATCATAAATCATTCTTTGAATAATGTTGTTCCATATTTGAAACACAAGGCTTTGCAGGGTTAAGATAAAGTCTCATTCGGTGAGATTTCATTGTTTAGCAACATTCTCATAATATAACAGAAATTCTATAAGATCAAATACAAAATGACAGGCTAGCCCAAGAAATAAAGAGTTTGTATGGGACGAAATTCAAAATAAAACATTTATGGGTTAAATGTCATGTTAAAATTTTGGTTGTGTGTAATAGTAGGCACATTGAGAAATTTTCATACCTGCAAATGACTCCACTAGGAAACTTCTGAACAGATATAAACCATTTGAGTAGCAAATATTTTGAATTGAGTAACATTTTCATTTAATAAAATATTTCATATCCCAATACTTAAGTAAAGGCGTATAAACTTGTCCATCTTGCAATAAATTTCAGAGAAAAAAATATTCTCAAGTCCTATCTTCTCAATGCATGGACAAACAGATAAAATAATTATTTGCAATTGTATCAGGCCTAAAAGTAGCAGTAAGGCTCAGTCTGAAGCTGAGTGATGCCCTGAGAGAGTCTGTGAAGAGAGAGGGATGGAGGGAGATGGTTGTGAGGTCATCTGTGGTTCTCCCACAGTCTGACTTTCATGGACAGATAACAGGCAAAAGTTGTTAAGTAATAACTGCTATTAAACTATGGTTATTCTGAGTTTCAACAGAGTTCTACATAGATATCGAACTCTTTTCATGAAAAAGTCAGAAAATTTTATAGGATGGCTCGGAGCAGTTTGGTGACATAACACGAACACCTAAGCCTATCAATGCTATGTGAAAGAACTTTGCAAAGTTTCCACTGGAATCTGGCCTGGTAAACAGCTTTATTATTTCAAAAGTTCCGTTGAACAGGATAGAAAAAAAACACCTGCTCTATGCAGTGCAGTCATCGTCAGTTTTTTTTTTATGACAATGCGGCTATTTTTCTAGATCTAGGTCTAGACTGTAGTCAGGAATGACTTACCATCTTGCCTCAGTCTTTTCTTCAATCTTTTCTCAGATGTGCCCATATTAGTTGTTATCCCAAGAATAGTGCTGAATTTCAGTCAACTCTCATCTGATAGCTTGATTGTATATTTTCACCGTTGCGGACCTATGTACTATGAACTTCGTCTTCAAAAATGAAATGAGCCGCCCAACAATGGGGGTTAGTCTTGATCAATCTGCCTTCGTAGAACTATCATGCTTCCATCATGCCAGACTTGTATCACAGTAAAAAAAAAATTTTTTAATTTAAAAACAAATAAATGATCAGCTGGCAAACCAGCCAAAATAAGAAAGTCGGCGATGATCAAAACAGATTTCAGAGGTTTTAAGGTAAACACCTACACAGTACTTATCACCACCCATCTCACAAAGGGACATATCATTACATGTATCTCCGATGAGATCAAAATAAGTTTGAGAAGTAATCACTACATTCACATGAAAAAGCTTACATATTTATACATCAGTTTGAGAGAATGAACCTAAGCTATCAATATGCTGCTGTATAAGAACATAGTTCTTACTTTGTGCATACAGAAAATTGCCTCAAGTGAAAAAAAAAAAACAAAATCATAGGTAGGCTCCTTATGAGATGGGCAATGATGTGCAAGCTAAACTGTGCAGTTCCAATGAGTGGAAATAAACTATTTTGACATAAAGCAGAAATTTATTCACTCTTTTAAATAATATTCAGTGCAAATATTCATTATTTCAGAGCAAATCCTGTTTTAACTATGCACAGGCCCAAGCACTCTTCTAAAGTACCTGTGTTATGCTCAAAGGACAGACAGAGACAGGAGAGGATTGAATATCGAGTTATGGATAAAAAAGAAATGGCCCAATACTGAATGACCTCAGCTATAAGACACACTATGAATAGTCATCAAAAGCTAGCAAGGTGGTCAATGACAGTAACTGCCACCCATAAAACCCTGTTATATCATCTCTATCTGATTTATTCTCTGTTCTTTAATGTGGTATAAATTGAAATGATGGGACAATGAATATTTTGGTAGAAAATCATGAAATAACTGAAGGCATGTATGGGACTTTGTGAATCTCAACAAGAAACTAGCTGTACTGTGGAAAAAAAAATAAATGCTGAAAATGTTCTTTTCCATTCCATGAATACAGTTGCTTTTTTTGTGAAAAAGGAGTCAATGCCATATGATTTTCAATTGCTATGCCAAAACTATGTAGAAACATCTATCCCTAATTTGAGAATGATTCATCTGCTCACTGAAAGTGCAGCTTAAGCCAGAGACAACTTAACCCTTGCTGAGCTACTTCTTTTCTCATAATATGAGCCTACTGCTATCATCAGTGTTGATGTGCCAAACCTTAGCATAGCCTTGCCAGAATGATCTCTCTAACACCAGCCAAGTGTGCAGTTTATACCTGACTTTAAATTAAATTTCTTTTATTACTTGCTGAAGAAACATTCATTTACTTTTCCACAGTTTTGTTACAAAAAAAACATTACCATTTTTATTACGCAGTTAAATAAAATGAACAATATTTCACCTCATATCTCCTGTCTTCCAAACAGATTGAGCAAAGGCAAAAGACAAGGCACATAGTGGTACTGGCATGGTTTTGGTTCTTCCAATCTATTTCACAACAGGTGGAAAACAATTACACAAACAACCAAACAAATCAAAGTATCATCTGATTTCATTATGATTGCCCCCTTGACTATCATTAGGAGAGAAAACTTAATCATGTCAAAGTCTTAGTTGTGACTGCGCCAAACTTTTGGTGGATGAAAATACAAAGCTCAGAGACAAAACAGAAGCCATGTCTAGTTTTCTATAACTGACAGAGATCTCAAAACTTGCCACAGAGAAAGGTAAAAGAAGGAATACATTATACTGACCTTGGCCATGCATGCAAAACAATCACACACAACAATAATTGACAATTCGCCCAGACTTAAATTGTCCTAATTATAACATAAAACTGCTGTAGTTAGGACAACTTAATTCTGGGGCAACAACTAGACTGCCATATTGCTAAACCACAAAGCTGTTGGACTGTCATCCTACTACACTCCCACACTTTCAAACTCTTTACTGATAGTTTTCAAACTGGAGCAGCAGTCTTTTCTTTATAAAAATTGCATGTAACTGTCTGAAAGATAATCCAATAGGTTTTGTAGAGACAGGCCGGAATAACACAGTCTGGCACTTGGTTCTTCATGCACATGAAACAAACAGACATAAAAAAACTATTAGAAATAGCCAAGCACAGGCCACACCAACAAGGTTTTATGCTCATTCATTACTACTATGTGACAATCTGAAAGATGTCAGACTCTCACCAAGACTGTTTAGGTGCCATCATATCACAAACATTACAACAAAAAGATCTCCATGTTTGTTATACATCTGTATGTACATGTAGCTCTGAATAATGACATCTGTAAATTCAAGCTTCACACTCAGACAAGTTATTGAAAAAAAAAAGTACAACACTAGCATCAAGAAGAAAACAATTATCCAGTTACTTTGAGCTCCAGCTATCTGCAAACTGTTTAGTGTGTGCGTGAAAGTCTTCCTTCTGCCTTACCATTAACTGTGACTATATTCATCATGATGCATTCTTGCAAGTTGTGCACCAATTTTCTCTATCTGTTATGGTTGTAGGCCAGCTAAGGCTAGGTCTCTGCAAATATTTTCTCTGTCCATTCCTGGATCTTTTCTCTACCTCCTGTTTTTTTTTCCATTTGGATCCTAAGTATTAGTTTTAAAGGTAACTTCAAACATTCAATTTGAGACTTTATAGTAACTGGATTAGGGACTGATACTCTGTATGGATGCCATACAGTGTTTAAAAAGTTCTCTTGACAGACTAATTTCTTAGGCAGGTTTATAATTCACAGTCCTTACATCCTGATCTTTCTGCTGACAGAATCAAAATAAGTGCCTCCTTCTTTGCAAAAAAAAAAATCAACTGAATGAGCTGGACATGCTCTGGGCACATAAAAACTTGGCTTGATATGATGTGCGGACGCCACTAATTTACACTACAAACTCACTGAACTGATCTCCCAGAGTCCCCATATCAGCTTAGCTTTCATCCAAATCTCTCTCCAGAACACTGGAAACTGGCAGTGAATTGGATGTCAAAAACCATGATATTGGCAAATCTTAATTCCATCCCCCTCCCCCATTTTCACAAATACACACAAAAATAAATGTTCTATTTCTATATAGCTTGAACGAAACATAAGCTTTTCTCTCCAGGAGTCATTATATCAGCAAACTTTTTATCTGAATCTATCGAAAAAAAAGTGGAAATTGGCAGAAAATGGCATATCAGAACCCTTGGTATTGACAAACCTCTGTCGCATTCTTTCCCATTGACAGAATTCTTAACCTCTGAATAGCATGCACACAATATGAGTTGACCTCCTGGACACTGTATGAGCAAAATTTCTATCTAATTCTCTCCCAAATATTTTGAAACTGGCAGGTTTGAACCAAAACATGTTCATGCACACAATAAAACACATTTAGCTGCCTGATGGGCAAAGTGCATTTGTTTCCACTGATAAGATGATTCTATTTACATATATGCCTGAAAAGCGGTTGTTGGACTGTCTGTCAGAAAATCTTCTGATGACATCCACTATCATTTACAATGAGGATGTGATGGTAATTTGACAGATAGATACCAAAGAAAATGAAGGACACATGGTGATGTAATGAAGGCTTTTCACTGAGAGCCAGTGAGGATCTGCAACATGCTGTGGCTTGGAATAAGGTCAGCGTCCTGTACTAGATAAAAAAATGTTCTGCATTTGGGCCTCAAGGCAAGGAATATTGCAACTTAGCAGCTGGATGCCCTGCAGTAACATATGAATTCACCCCATTCATTGATTCGTTGCAAATGCTGACAAGGGCAAAAAAAAAACTGGCAGAGTTTCTGTGGCTATTAAAAATTACTGTGACTGTTATCAATTAATGCCACCCTTCAATTGTTTTTCATTGTTTTCATTCAAGATTAAGTCATAAAACAGTTTGGCTTCACAAAATTAAAATATGCTCTAGACTGTTCAATTTTTTTTCTTTAGATGGCTTCCTGTTTGAAGTGTGGTTGTCTCCCTTTCTGCTTGTACCTTTGTGCGCTGTCTGGCTTGTACTGTGGATTCGAAATCTCCACTTTGAAATTGCCGCCTGACTCCACCATCTTGACGTGCTCCACCACACTGACTGAGTTTATCATCTGGGGCGGCGAGGCCGCCGGGGTTGTGGTGCCAGAAGGAATGTGCTGAAGATGATCAGATGTGGCGATCATGCTGCTTATGCGCACAGAGTCATCGGTGACGCTGGAGACGATGTGACTGCCCTGGCCTCGGCCCGTTGATTGCTCAGCCAAGCTTAACATGATGTGACTGGCCTCCAGACTGGGATTATTGGCAATGGTGTTGTAGTCACTACTCACGGGAGCTGTCATCAAGTTCAATGCCTCTCCAGAGCCCAGCCCACCAATCATGTTATCCATGGGAGGGGAAGCAACCATGCTGCCAACGGGACTGCTGAGAACTGGGTTATTCAGCACAGGATCTGTCGCATCTGCAGCATTGGAACCTGGACATTAAACAGAACCAAATTAAAATTGATTCAAAGTAGGAAAAGTGTTTCACTTCTGCAATAAAATACAGCAGCTAGCAAAGCAGCAGCATCTCAAAACAATTTTTGTTTTCATCATACTGAATGTTATATGAACTGCCAATAACACAATCAACTGTGGTCTCAGTTTGGTCAAACAAACAATGAATCAATAAACATTTCCATTATAAAGTTACTCTCCATGATCCCATTGCAGCCTTCTCTTTCATTTCCTCTTTATTTCCACAGCTGACAGCCACACTTTGAAAAACACAAGCACAAGCTATTTGAGGGCTAAGAAGTAAAGGAACAATGCCAGTCAGAGTCTAGCAACCTGATGGAGCAATCACATTACCACCGCTCCACCAGAATAGTTTAAGTCAGACTTATGCCAAAATACAATTGATGTCTCATGGTATTTTTTATATCATTTAAAAAGAAAAAAAAAAGGAATGTGGCAATAGAATTGTGTTTTAATTCAACAAAAATTCAACATTAAAATGTCATCAAATGACCTGTGCTTTAAACAGTTCTTACTAAGCACCTTGGAAGTTCTGAAGAGCCACTTTTGTGATACAAAGATCTAGATGATATTTTCAACCAGTGCTACATTCAGTCCAATCTCCCCCTCCCCCCTCTCCATTTTTCCTTCTCTTAAAAGTGTAAACAAGCTTACCACCTAACAACATTTCTTGCAACAAGTTATCAATCCTGGCCATGCCAAAGAGCTTAGCAAACTGAATTTGCTCAATCATTTTCCAGCAGATGCTCTGCAGGGAGGGCAGCAAGAGGAGGATTTCCCCGAACCTCCCACGACTATCATACTGCCGGTCATTGATGTAGTCCTCCAGGTTGACCTGTACCTGATAGCGAAACTGCTTGACCTTGGCAACATTGCTGAGTCCTTGGGCCACTGGAAGGCAAAGGAAAGCAGTGCACAGAATAAGCAATTTAACCTCACCTTTGGCTCCACTAACCCACTGACTTGTGACCAAGATGCAATTCATAAATGAATTTTTTCAATGAATTTTCAATTTTTTTTTAATAACAGTGGCACCTGTCTAGCTTGGCCAACTTTTCTGTCCCCTTGTAAGGTTAAGGTCAGAACTATATTGCTACTATTCATCCTTTTCACTGCCAGGTCAACACACTTTTAAAATATCAATTCGAACTATTGGTAAATGCTCTTGTAACTTTTTTCAACAAGACTGCTAAATTTTAAGTAGTGCTTTGATGACTGGCTTGCTTCAGCTGATAAAAGTTACTGAAAGAACAGGAAATTTCACAAAAAGAGAATTGGGAAGTGGGAAAATTAAGACAATATTAAAATTATTTTTCTTTCTTTTGCTATGTGTTCTTTGATGATCAAGGTAAAAAAACTACAATGCTTATATGCTGTCAGTACCTGGATCGAAAAATACTAATGCCTTCAAACAGGCATACTCTGAGTCATCCACTTGGATTTCCCTCATGGGGGCCACAATTTCATCTAGTATCCGGCTGGCCACATGACCCACATCAGCATCTGCATTCTGTCGGGTGATGATGGAGTCATTGCTCAACAACAAGACTTCGGTCAGGGAGAGCGAGCGCTTGGCCGCACCCAGAATCAGGTGTTCACCGGCGTGGGCTCGCAGCAGGGCAACCTGGAAATTAAATGCACAGTGTCCACTCAGATACAGTCAGTGGAGTGAGAAACTTACGGTACTGAAGGAAATTTCACTTTTCTATACAATTCATGGATTGACCCATTCAGATGCAAACTGTGCCATGAGTAGTGCACACAGTGTGGAAGAAATTTCACTTTTCTACATGGTCTATGATTTTCACCACTCAGATACAAAGGAGGGTATAGGTAACCCAGGGTACAGAAAGCAATTCCACTTTCCTACATGATCTGTAATGTTGCCCATTCAGATACAATTGTACAAGTGTTGCTATGGGTAACTCACAGCCAAAAGTAATGAATAGGTTACCTGAAAGATACTTGCTGTAATGTAAAACTTGAGAGGTTTAGGATGATCTGTATGTCCAGAATTTATGCTTTGATTCATAACCCATGTTAAAATCTTTTTAATAACATTTGCATCATCCTGTATAAATCACTGTCTCTTTTCCCCAGTTTTTCTCCAGTGTTTTTTCTGTGACAATAATAGCAATGCGGATGATGATTCTATTAGTAAAAGTTCTGACTGTAATGAGTGTAATCCATGAGCTATGCAAACCTTAAGAAAAAATGTTTAGCTACTTGTTCCTCATAGATGTCAATAAAGATATGTATTGTTTTCAGGAAGTGCTTCCATGGAGACAACTGTCAGGTAGGGGCACCTGTTTTTTTTGTTTTCGGCTTGTGGGTTGCATCCACTGATTTATGAAATAAAGGCCTGTCTCTGAGAATATCATTTTCTATAATACAAGTATGCACATGGTATCTGCATTTATCTTACTAGAACTTGGAGATTTGAAGTCATAAGAGCTACAAGTGTTCATAATAAACTGACCATCCTTAAGGCAACAAACTGTCTGCCTTCAAGAGGGACAAATGATTAACTCACATCAATGCTAGGGAGAAACAATAAACAACCCTCTCCACAATAACCCACTGCTGTGGCAATGCATATTAGTATACCACTTACATGCCTAAGAGGCAACATAAAAATTTATGGCCTGAAAGAGCAAAATGGGTTTTAAAGCCTTTACTGT
Organism: Peronia peronii; assembly: GCA_039654565.1. Taxonomy (NCBI): domain Eukaryota; kingdom Metazoa; phylum Mollusca; class Gastropoda; order Systellommatophora; family Onchidiidae; genus Peronia; species Peronia peronii. The sequence continues at coordinate 8,858 of JBCEWB010335155.1, read as the reverse complement.
TTCACATTTTCTGTAGTCTGTCCTTCTAAATAAGAGCGATAACAAAAAAATAAATTAAAAGAAGATAATAATAATATTTTGGGGGGGGGGGGAGGGGGGGACACATGGGGTAATGGTGGGAAGAGAATGGCTTTTCTCCTCACCCCAATACCATCATAGCTCAGGGAAACAACAATTAATTCTATACAACATCATCAACAGTTGGTTCATGATTTGGGCCTTATAGGGGTTGGTCCATGTCCATGGTTTATGATTGTCATGATAAGCAAGGGCAGGCTCACTGGCATTCCATTTCATGATCCAGTAGACTAGTGAATGCCAGCCATCAGCATTCTGCTTTGGCTGGGACTGATGTCTTTTTGGAAGCACTTCCTTGTTGCAAATTCAAACACTTCCTACCTGGTCATCCAAAGGCAACTCACAAAAACATGGAATCAATTTGGCCCAATCTACCAGCACCAGAAGCTGCTGCTTCATTGATTCTACCACATCCTCTAAGGAGGCTGACCTTCGGCTTATGACCTCTGAACTCACTAGATGAGCTGTGCCCTGTGAATCAATCTGCATTTGTTCAAATGCAGTTTTAAATAAGTGGCACATTTAAAAGCAGAGTACAGAAGTACAGGTAATAGGGTTAATGAACTGCAAAGCAAAGGCTCTGGGTTAGTCAAACATGAGCATTATATACAGTCTGGATAGTTTAAGTATTCCTCAGGGTCATTCCACATTCACCTAAATTCTTTCTTTTTTTTTTTTTTTTTGAGGTTTTCAGTTATGAGACCAGACATAATCTCCTTTACACCTAATTTAAGTCATTATCTTGTTATTATCATTTAATATTCATATGTCATCTTTTTGCTCGTTTTCTTAAAACAATTAAAACTGACTTGAGTTATTGTACTGTGGAATGACTGTGAAGATACCACATATATGTCCAGTTTACATATACATGTCAAAATCATAGGATAAAAATATACAGGTATAACATATATTTTTCTTGTCTGTATAGTAGGTCTTTTCCTCTGTCTATTCCTTCTCTTTTTTTTTTACATAAATAACCTATCCTAATGTTTGCTTTTTCAAACTATGTTCAATAGCTGGTGTTTGGGGACAGACAAAATTCTACTGAATTGTAAGATTTAAGGGGAAAAAAAAAAGGGGGTACAACTCTGACATGTATTTATCAGCAAAAGCTAGAAATCACAGAAATCAAGCAGAGGATGAGACTTTGAGAGCGCAGCACCCATAATATATTGTTTTTCCAGCCTTTTATACTATCTATCTAATGTCACATCAGCAAGTGATTTCTCACGCACTATTTCGAGCAACCGGGTTTCATTTTTCAGAAATGAAGTAAATGATGAGGAAAATCTGAGAGTGCGGCACCTATAACACCGTGTTTTTCATTTCATACCATCTATCCAACCTCAGAAAATGATTTCTCACTGCACTATTTCAAGTAACTTAGTTTCAGTTTTCTGAAATGAAGTAAATGAAGAGAAAAATCTGAGAGTGCGGCATCTAGAACACAGGTGTTTTTTCTTTCAATCTATCTATCCAATGTCAGAAAATTAATGATTTCTCACTACTGTTTCAAGTAATCAGATTTGGGTTTTTAACTGGGTTTCAGCATCAGAATCTGAAAGATTTACGTGGCTTCTGTTTACTCATTGCCTTTGATACAATGCTTAATGACACTGCTCTTGACGCCGATCTTCTACAGTACAAGCAAAAGTTACTTATCCTGACTTAGTCAGAACTTACTGATCCCTCTTTTTTACCGGTAGCAGTCAAACAAAGATAATTTACTTTCTTTTTTCTCCACCCTCATTATCTTTAAGATACAGTTTGCCCTTTACAATTCTTCCTCTGCCAGATATGCAGGACTGTACAGGCCCATGGAAGACAGTCATTTCATACAAACAAGACAAAGTTGGACTTTGGACTTTAGCATTAACAATAGCAACATTCCTGACACCATGAAATTTAAAAGTTATCTCTATCAGAAATTACTGAGAATAAATGAAGGAGAATAAACCATCTACAATTCAATGTTGCAAATATGATATAGCTCAATAAACTAAATATTCTGAGCAGGCCATACTACTATGCTTTACTAAGGACCAACGAAGTGAGTCCGTTTAATGCTGTCAGTGTAAGGTCGCTGATATTCAATATCTCTATAGAACTGTACCATTATACTCTTTTCAAAGCCATCCTGAGTCCTAGAAGGCTGAAGGCTTTTTGACAACAGAATTACAAATATCCCATAGTCTTGCAAAATTGTTCTGTTTCACTAAGAATAATATCAGCAACATTCCTGGTGCAATTTAACTCTACACATGTCAAGAATCTGGTCTATACCAATTATAGCGGGTGCACAAATAAATAATGAAAGTTACAATAATTTTTTTTTTTGCAGTTGTGAGGGAGGTCATCTTATTTTTATTTTTATATTGCATTTTCGGATAAATTATCAGTTTTAAAGACTAAGCATTACAAGTGCTGTGGCTCCACCTGCATCAACATTCATAGAGCTAAAAACATCTCATTGGAAATGATTAGGAATAATGAATGAAAATTTATGTTTAAGAATAAGACTATTTAACTGACAAATGTGCTAGTATTGCTGCTATATATATCAGTATATAAAAAATGGTTAAATAAATAGAAAATATGAACCTCTGTTTTTTATGTTGATTTGGCATGTGGCATATGAGATTGTGATAAAAGATCATGAGTTTTTGTCTGTTGATTACAAACATTACAAACAACACTTTTTATTGATATTTTCTTTTTCGTTATTCACACAGAACTCAGATTTATTTCATTTGTATCTTGTGCATGTGAGTTCAAAATGTGAACACATTTTCCTTCAGTGTGTAAGAAATGGGAAAATATCAATAAAAAGAAAAGTCTTGTTCGTGACGTGTGTCATCAAGAGACAAAAACTCACAACCTTTTGTCACAGTCTCGTACTGGAATTATGTGAGGAGTCAGAGCATAGGCAATGTACTATGGAGGTGAAATTGTTAATATTCAGATATAAATTTGTGCTGATTTAGAAGCATGAATAGCCTATGAAAGATCTCCATTCCACTCCTAGACAACAGCAGTGGGCAAAAGACTTAGCATGGGACTAGACTTGCCTGCCCAACATTCAAATCCCAAAACAAGTCTGTATACCTAAAACCTCAGTTTATAATAATAATAATGATAACAATGGAGAATATTCATAAAGCAATTATCCCTGTAGAGTACAACCTCTAAGAACTCTACAATCTGTGATTCCTCCCCCCCCCCCTCACCCTCCCCCTCCCCCCAGGACCCAAAGAACTCACATCCATTCTCAGCTTCATGGGAAGTATGTAGGGCAAATGCCTGATAGGCACTCTAATCCTTAAGGTGACGTGGGTCTGATCATTATCAATCTAATGATAACATCCTCTATCTATGGTTCCTGCAATTTATCATTTACCTCTCTCAAAATCAAAGCATGCACATGACCCATGATGCCAAATTATTCTACTTTCCTGTGCTTGGCTTCTGATTTTGAGAAAAGATGATAAACAGCTGTGTTGCACTATATTCCGTCAATGGCATTAAATGTTTGGATTTGTCTTAAAATACTTTTCCAAGCACCAAAGAAGTGAAGAGTCTGTGACTATTAAAAAATCAGGCAAGATGATACATCCTATTTTGAGATGACTTGAGTATCTATAGAAACTGGAACTAAAGTTCAATCAAGAAATTTTAATACTTTTGCAGTGCTAGAGACATAATTATCAGAGAAAGGTCCATGACAATTTTGATTTGTGAAGACGAAAAAAAGAAGTTGTCTCTTTAGACTGTTTTCTTGAAGTTTACATTGCATGGGTCCAACTTAACTGTTGGAAGTCCAGATTTTCTTGAGGAATTTGACAAAACTGACAAAACCTCAATCATATACATTGTATTTCCCTTTCTTGATGTCATTTTCATCATTACTGATATCATCATCCATACAGTTCCCGACAAGGGCTGGTGAATAAAGAGATATCTTGAAAAAATCTCGGATATTTGGGGTAAGCACAGACATTGTCATTAGAACGAGCCATTTATACCGTAAGCCAAATTACTTCCCTTTGCTAGGCTCACAAGGTTCAAAACAAGCATTGTAAAGACAGAAAAATATTACTCTGGTGCTTGAAATATGCACAAGACAAGTCATGACAAAAAAATGGTTAAGATATGAAGAAAACATTTTCAGCAAAAGTTGTGTTTTTTCTTGTTTACAATGTTCGTTTTATTCCTAATGGGCCTAGCAAAGGGGAAGTAACTTTGCTGACTGAAAAAAAACAGCTAATTATGATTTGGCTGGGCTAGGTGTTGTTAGAGCGATGAGTAACTCCAAACAAGAGTCCCGTAGTTAAATGTTAGTAATTTGCTTTGAAATATGAACTGTAATAAATAATAAACAATGCAGACAGTGCTGACTTATATCTACCAGATATGATAACAACATCTGACATTTTGTTATTAATTATCATACACAGTCATCAAAGTAACAATAATAATAATAATAAGATAATATTACTGATAAAAGAATTTGGTGGAAATAAATGCTATACCTACACTTCTCATATTATCTGTACAAACATTATCCATCTGGTAAAAGACACAGTCCATTAATATAATAATTTTTTTAAAAAAACATATCTCATTTACACCATATTCCATTTCAAAGAGAGACAATGTCAACAAAACAGACCTATGTGTTTTGTCACTGTGTTTTATCACTTATTTTTCTCATGTAAAACTTTAAATACTTTTGACTGCTTGAACTGATATAGCTCTGAAATTCAACATCCCAGACAGGATAATTCATGCAAATTTACAGAATGACATACAAGTTAGTTAACTTTCAGATATTTGGATTTTTAATATATGTCTTTGTTTTGTTTTGGGGGGTTTTTAGTTTAGTTTTGTTTTGTTTTCATCATAATGACTTGATCTGGTATTCTGGAGTTCTGAGTTCAATAGTTCAATACTTAAAAACTAGAACTGATTTCAATTACTGCCACTATAATGAAACTAGCCATATAACTGAAGACATTCCATGTATGTCAAAAAAATGGATATACCATAATTTCAAAATGATGGACTTCAATAAAATGTCTTGAGATTTGTTCAGATAGTAAAATTCTTGTGTACATGTATTTCATGACATTTGCAGGCAACATGATCACCAAAGGTCATTAAAAAAAAAAAGGCTTTTCTATTGTATGACATTTGTAGGCAAAATAACTGCCAAGAATTTAATACTTAGACGAGATGACATGAAGGTTTTATGACACATTTCACTGATGTGTGCTCAGACTAACCTGATGTCTGGATGCGCTATCAGCATGTAGCAGTGTGCTGACTGACAATGCATTGCCTTGTGACACATCCTCATAACTAGTGCGTCGCACACTGATTCTGTCTCGCTCATTTTGCACAGCTGAAAAAAAAATGCATTATGAGATGAGATGAGATAAGATGAGATGATATGAAATCAGATAAGATAAGATGAGATGAAATGAGATAAGATAAAATGAGATGAGATGAAATGAGATGATACAAGATTAGATAAGACAAGATAAGATGAGATAAGATGAGATGAGATGATGCAGGATGGGATGGGATGGGATGAGATGAGAGCAAAATGTGTTTGTTGTTGCTGCTGTGTTGCTTCATATTCATTTTAATATCTGACATTGTTATATGATTTGAAAGCTAATTGGATATCACTTGAAAGCTAATTGAATATGTTCTTTTATGTTTTCCTCTTTATAAAGGGAATAGAATAATGATGGCTGAGGATTTTTAGGTCACCTATCTCATACATCTTCAAGAAAATTCATGCCTCCTGTTTCTATCCCAGCTCAAAAGCACTTTGATAAACTGGTTGCATACCACCCGTTAAGTTCCTCAAAGAAAAAAAAAAAGAAAGAAAGAAAATGAAACACTTTAACTCTCCATTTAACCTTTTTCTCTACAGAGCAAAGAAAAATTATATTGACTCACTCGAGGTTTCTCAAGTGAATGACCTGCAGCACCTTCCTTTGTCATCTCAGCTGGAAGGCACTTTTGTAAGCTGATTGCATCCCATCTGTAAGGTCCTCAAAATGAAATACTTCATAATGATATCTGTGTTTTTACGTTCCTCTTTACAGTCAGGGAACGACTACAAATGGCTAAGGGTTTTCAAATTTTTATACCTGGGATCTGTCCCACATATGTTGCAGAAAATTCTTACCTTCTTTCTTCATCCCTGCTCGAAAGCACTTCCGTAAGCGGCAGTAGCGACACTGGTTTCTTTTGTCCTTGTCCACCACACAGTTTCGGCTGAAGCGGCAGGCATAGACATGGTTCCTGCGGACACTGCGGCGGAAGAACCCCTTGCAGCCATCACAACTGAAAGCTCCATAGTGCTTGCCTGTGGATTTGTCCCGACAGATAGCACATTCCTGTGTCCCTGTCACAGTCTGGGAGGATGAGGAAGACTGAGACCGTCCTGCTCCCTGGCCCACAGAAAAATTTTGGGCATCCAACTCTGGAGATTCTGAAAGTATAAATGAACATTTGACTTGTCAGAAATATTGTCAGAACTTACACTTTGACCCCATCTAGGCTGATAACAAAATATATTGCTGTTTACAAAGATTGTGAGAATTGTGACTTTGATTCCAGTCTTTCTGAAAATAACTGTACTAAATATGAAATAAGGACAGGTTCCTGTTGCATGGGACAGGAGAAAGCAAGGTGGAGCAGATTCTGAGCCTCTTATATTCTGGGGACAGGATTCTGCAAGGTGGAGCAGTACCTCCTATTATGTGGAGGCAGGATTGTCAAGATGGAGCAGAGACCCTTGAAATCTGGGGGACAGAATTGCACAAGGTGAACCCTCTGTTATGTGGTGACAGGACTGTGCAAGGTGGAACAGTAATGTAGGACAGTATTGGGCAAGGTGAAGCAGAACCCCTTATTTGTAGGGACCTGTTTGTGCAAGTTCGAGCAGAATGACCCACCATATAAAGACATGATTTGGCACAGTGAAGCAGACTTTTTTTGTAATGTTGGACAGGATCATGCAGGGTGGAACAGAACCCCTTGTAAAGTAACCCCTTGACTGGATTATGTAAGGTGGAGTAGTATTGCCACAGTGTGGTGACAGGACAAGCAAAGGGGAGCAAAATCCCCTATAATGTGGAACAGGATGTAAGATGTGCCAGTCTAATGTCACTGTTCCCTCTTCTGTCATGTAAATGATTGTGTAATCACAGTCTTTTTCTTCTCTTCTGATTCTACATCAAGACATCTAGGCAAATCCATATGAACAATTTTTTATCAAATCCATGCTAATTGCCTCTGTTGCACCTGTTAAGACCACATGCACTTACATTCATTTAATACCAGATCACTTCATTAGAATAATGAAATGAGCAATCTAACATCCTTTTTTTTTTTAATTCAATTAAATTTTTGTTTGTTTTCTTTTTTTTTTTTTAATCATTTCACAAAATGAAATTAGAAAGATTAGCCTAGATTCCTCTTCTAATTGAGAAAAACAAATAAAATCTTTAATGTTTTTAAAAATTTTAATCAAACCAGAAAAAGGGTACGGTACCCAAAGGGGCAGTTTTGTAATTTACAGCTGATGTCTTCTTTCTTATTCTAGCGCCAGGTCTGTGACAGACAAAGCGTATTGACAAGCATCGGTTACAGTATCTTTCTGCTCCTCTCCTTGTTAGGTGGTTCTTCTAAACTTCAGGTTGTTGGGTTTATCCTTGATTGCCTACTGATTCAACCGTTCAGTGAAAGTCATTCTCGATCTACTTCATTCTCGTATCTTTCGGGTCAAAACCTTTCCTATGTCGAGTTATGCAAAAGAGGTGGCATCCCTAGGGTCAAACATCTTAATTCTTCAATCTAAATCTTTCACAACAGAAAATGTAATCTATCTTAATACGCTTTGGTCTCGCTTCTACAATTTCTTGTTCGACAATAATATGAAATTTGTGGAGCTGAATCGGTATTTGGCTTATGAATGCTGTAAAAAGTTCACTGGTTTCATGTAAAGAAGACCACAAGATCAACTTCAGTGGTCTGGGCAGGGAAGGGGTTAAAATGTCATAGTCAAGGTTTTGTAATTTGAAGTCGTCATTTCAAAGTCTTTGACCTGGCTGAGATATGTTTTATTTCAATGAAATGCAAGTTGTCAGTAGAAAAACAGATTTCATCTGCATTTTAACACTTGACTAAAAGTCACTACATGTAATTTTAAGACAATAAGATTACAGAATGAAAGATCTCTGGCAGAGAGAGGGTGCACTTTTTTAAAAATACCGAAATGATTCAATAATCGATTTAGCTGGTGGGTGCACCTGCACTCACGTGCTTATTTCATATCCTTCCTCTGTTCTATCATTTCTGTGATCAAGTTCTACTGTCAGAATATCGGGAAGAAACATAAAAGGAGGGTGGCCACGAACAATTTCATTTGCAGTTCCTCTAAACTATTCTGTCATCTTTATTCCCCCTCCCCCTCCCTTATTCTTGCAGGCAGCAAAGAATGGATGCCACGAATAGCTGGTCGGACTCCATCTTGCAAAGACCTCGGGTAGGGGGTCACAAAAGAACGCATCGATGGAGACCAAGAACATGTTTCTTAATGATGTATTTCCTCTCTTTCCCGCTGTCATTCCCACTCTTCCTGGTGTGGCATGCCATAACATAGAAAAAGACGGACAGACAGACAGAGAGAGACAGAGAGAGAGAGAGAGAGAGAGAGAGAGAGAGAGAGAGAGAGAGAGAGAGAGAGAGAGAGAGAGAGA
>JBCEWB010335044.1:0-21653 GCA_039654565.1 Peronia peronii | reverse complement strand
ATCAGGGGAAGTAATTCAATAATTTAACTTGCATCCCTGTTTCAATTTAGCCTCTTCAGATACAACAAACTAGCGATAAAACGAAAATGATTTCCATTCCCCGCAAATTTCGTTCTAACCGTGTTTGAGTGTATATTTATTGTTATATATGGTTTGGCATGCCTCAATTGCAGCAATGAACTAGTGTAAGATCTAGATAGGATTAGGACCCATAGGTCTATTCAAGTTCCCTCTACTCTGGCACATTTCCTTCACCTACCTCCTATAAAAAATGAAAAAATACAGAAAAAAAAATGTCAATACAGACAATTCAAGAACAGAAAATAAGATGTGCACTGACTGAGGAATAAATTCTCCCATTCCCTGGAGACAGTAATGCCTTCCTCTATCACTTGTCCAACTGGCCATGAATGACTAAGACTTCCAGGAAAAATTACTGATATGATGAAATTTCAAAGCACATCTACGTTCCATTTTCATGTTTCCTTGCTTTCAGCTTTGTCTCTCACTTTTCGGCACTTGTTAAGAACTATGGTCCCATCCTATGTTTACATTAGCTGGTATCACACGATTACTCACACAAGATACTCCTCCTAGTATCACCGCTCACATAATCCCAAATTGGGGTGATGCAAAAGGTTGTTTTTAAATTTCCAAGTAAATTATAGATCTAGATGTAGATCTATCATACATCATCTGCGTACAAAAAAACTTGGCTAAAGTCTATTTTGTTGGAATAAGTTTGGCACATCTGCTTGTTACTGGTAGGCCAATATGGCATGCCCCGGAATAGTTGCATATTTCATTGTCAAAAGACTTGATCTAGATCCCTCCACTTCTTTGTTTCAGTTCTTTAAATTAGAATAAAAAATATACGATTCTCTTTTTAAAAAATAATAATAAAACAAATAAAATAAAAAACAATCATACACATATTTCAACAAAAAAAAATAAATTTTAAATCGACATGTGCTGCTAATTGAACCCATGACAATCACGTTGAAGTATTGATCTCCACTGAGCATTGTCCATTTTGTCATCCATAATCTTGTTCCAATAGTTGAAATTTCTCATGTATAAATTCTTTCAAGTTGAGTTTTATGTGAAAAATGTGCAGGTTTCACGGCACTCATCTCGTTCCATGGTCCTGGCATATCTCTACAACGGAAGTCGCAACCTGAAAGTAAAAATGACACATCGATTACTGTCTTCCAATTATATAGGAGTTTGATTGTGATTGCTAATTTAAGACTACTAGAACGTACTCTAGCCCTAACCCTAGTGATACAATCAAACACTAATATAATGTGTTGTCGTTGTTTGATTATAGGATTAGGGCTAGGGCTAGGGTACGTTCTTATAGACTTAAATTAATCATAATCACACCCCTATGAAATTGGAAGGCAGTAATCGATATGTGCCACATTATACTTCTGGGTTGTGACTTCTGTTGCACAGATAAGCCAGGACCATACAAGATAAATGGCAGTTTTATACAAATTAACAATACCACAAAATCAAACATCGATACCACCCTAAGTCCCTTCGTGGTTGTGAGAATAGGATGGGACCATAGTTCTTAAAAGGAAGTGATTATTTAGGTAACATGTTAATCGAACAATAAAAATATCCCATTTATATTATTTGGATAACATGTTAACTGTTGACCAGATAAGTAGATCTACCACTAAGTTGATGAATTCCCATCAGTAGATCAACTGAGTCATGAAAATTATTTATTTCTTCAGCATTTGATGAGCTATTTAGGGTAATCACTTTAACAGAGTACTGAATGCATGTAATTTTCTTTTTAAAAGTGGTTGCACATGTGGGTAGAAAACATGTTACCCAAATAAATTAAAGATACCCTGTATATATTATGTGGGTAACATTTTACCTAAATAATGAAACAGTAAGCTGTTCATATTATTTGGGTAACACTGGGTAACATGCTACCCAAACCCCCCCCCCCCCTCCCTGCCACAAATTCATGTCTATGTTCCATACCAAAAAAACCCCTTTTTTTTTATCATTATATAATATTACAGGTTTCCATAGCACAGCCATGCATTGTGCTCAGTTAGTTATTCACATAATCAAAAATATTTCTCAACTGCACAAATGGCTTGATGAAATATACATAGATCTAGTATAGTTAAATGCATTTCCTAAAGTTTTAGTTAACTTTATGTGTTTTATTTTAAAAATAGGCCTCATATTCAGCAATTTCTTGCAAAATATGTATTTTTATGCTGCAGGCATTTTGTTCTCTTCCTTGTGTTGTGTCACTTGCTTTGTTGCAAGGAGACCATTATTTTTAATCATTCTATTTCTTTTATTGCCCAAATAATGAAAATGTACCCCATCTGTATTATTTAGGTAACTGCTACCCAAATAATGAAATTTAGGTAACATGTTACCCAGCTTTTGCAGCTTTTGCCTACTATTAAAGCCATGTAGAATCTCACTTTTAATCCAGATTTATATCTATTTGTAGTCTCTCCTTCATAATTCACTGTACCCATTTGGACTAGATCTACTTTACATCTCTAGGTCTAGATCTTGGCAGAAGCTAGATATACACTCTAAAACCGTCACTAAGAAAACACTTAAAACGATACTTGCGTTACTAAGGAGGAATCTTTGGGAACGATTTTTTTGCTCTGTAATTTGTTATTTACAATGAAATAAAACTATGGGCTAATAATACTAATATGAAAACTGCCCGTATAACAAACGGTTTTCGTTTCCCCGATCACACTTTTCTTTCATATTAAACGTAACCAAGACCAAGCTCAGGTATCGGACGTTTCTTTCAACAAAGAAACTGTCCTTGAGAGCGTCAAGTACCAGTATCCGCAGTGTGCTGTACTGCCCAGCAGTATAACACAACAAGCCCCGACAAAGAAATCGTTCGTGAGCACATCAATTACGTGTGAATGCAATATGCTGTACTGCCCAGCAGTATGGCACAGGAATAGTAAGGCCTGAGGCGCAAGCGTATAGAAATCATGCACCTACCGTCCCCCATTTCACACCTCACCCGTCGCTCGAGGCCCCAATCGAGTATGATATACTGTGAGAGGGTGTCACCTATTATGTGCATGTGTGAGGCTACAATTTCGTGTTATTTATAGCCACACAACCATGGTATCAGAGAATGGATTGGCCTTTGTCTTTTCAGTCATACACTATACACACTTCCACTAGCAGGTATTCAGTAGTCAAACCAGTCGTGCTTGTCAGTGTTTCTTGAAAGCCCGTTTTGAGCAGTCAATAGGCATTCTTCAGTTTCATATTGAAAATTCTGAGCTTCAAATTGACTATAAAGCTATTTTAGATCTAGGCTGGCAATCAATGATGAATTTCTTGAAACCAAATATGTTAAAACATACATATATAACTGCAGTTCAGAAGGGCACTGATTTGTGAAGTTGAAGATTTTCAATGAAAAAAATCGGACATCTGCAGAAAGTGTACGCCATTCAAAACTCAACTTTGTCTACAATGTTGAAGAAATTTTTTTAACAGCAGAAAGCAAAACGACATAACAGCTACATAATCACACATTTTATATGTCATGTATGTACACCTACAACAACAACAATAACAAATGAAAATGAACTGGTCTTAAGACATAAGGTAGCGATGAGGTCGCATGGTTCTTCAATCAGGGGGAGGTAGCCTAATTTGCTAATTAACTCACTGATGATGTTTCCCATGACATAATGTGGGACGATCTGGTGGTCAATTGCTACATTTCCGCACCCTGGGTAGGATCGACTTTATAATTTTTTCACACCAACTCATTTCCCGCAAATGCCCTGGGAACCGTCTCTTACCATTGAGTACTATTTGTTTCGTTTCATACCGAGTTTGGCAGAAGTCGGTTGGTAACTTTTTGAGTTTTTGAAGAACAAGGAAAGTCACTTCAAAGTGAAAGTAAGGAAGGAAAACACTAGTCAAGTTGATCTAATAAACACAATGGCGAGCAGGGAAAGGCAAGGAAAATGGAAAGTTTTCAAACTATTCTATGACTCTATTAGTTCTGACCTGACCTATCAGACACAGAAGACCGAAAGTAAATGAACCTGTAGATCTAAAGCGAGAGTTCTACGATACAGGTGGTGTAACAATTCCTAAGTCTTGATCTAGATCTCATAATTCTGGGCGTATACTAAGAAGGGTAAAGGCAAAACACCAGCATCTTCCTTGTCTATATCTAGTGCTTCTACATCTAGAGAAACTTTGTTTCTGCACAACAGACAGAGATGTAGAAACCGTCGCTGTCTGACTATTGGACAACTCAGCTAAATGTATTTTTTCCAGTATTTCCCCAAATTCTTGGGAAACCCAAAATTTGACTCATTAATAAAAAATCATTAAAAAGTAACTATGTGACATAATCCATTTCTGTTTTCTGTATCAGACAGTGTTGATTTAGCACCAACATATGTGTTAAAATGGTTGATGTGGAATTATGAAAAATGTGTTTATTAATTTTTGAAATTCCTCCGAAAATGCCAGTCTTCAGTGTATCCAAACTCAAAACAAGTTCAGTCTTCAGTGAGTTAAACTTGCATCCCAGATATAGATCTAGCAAAATAGCGATAGAAAGAAATGATTTTCATTCCCCCGCAAATTTCATTTTAACCATTTTTGAGTGTAGATCAAATAGAACTAGTCTTGTCTAGATCTAATCTTTCAGCCTATCTCAAATAACCATAATCAGTGGATCTATCCCAACTAAGCCTAGATCTAGATTAGATTTTGACAGTCTAGGCTAGATTCTAGATCTAGATCTAGATCAGATCTCCAGAATAGACATACAAACTAGACTATAAATTTTGATCTAGACCAGTAGAATCTATGCTCTCCAACAAAGAAGGACAAAAGAAGTCTGCTTACAACTTTGGCATACACTGAAACTTTTCTAGAACTCGCTGGAGAAAATCTGTTGCAGACACAAAATTTTGTGTATCATTACAAAGTATTTTGTGACTGACAGCGATAGGCCAAGATTAGTCCCTAGCAATCAACGGTGAATCCATTGCCATCCATGGACCGAAACACTGGCTGCTGTTGCCACATCTGATTATATTGATTCAGAGTTACAGCCCCTAGTGGCCGACTTCTGATTTTATCGCGGTAGATTCAGTTATTTGGTATCGAGTTTTACATTTTTTTTCACTTTTTTTCTTAACTCTTTCACTCCTAAGAAAGTAGGATTACCTCGACTTTTAAGAAGCTGTTGGTTTTTTTGGTGATAATTTTCATGGGTAGAAATTTGGAAATTTTGCCAGGACAGCGGCACTCCGCCTACTCTTCATCGATTTTTAATGTGCGTAACGTAGACCTACACACAGGACCTCCGGAATATATTCGTCCTTATCCGAGAAGGCTAGACGTCGGGTTTCCCCACCCAGAAGAAGCAGGGGACCGTTGTGTCACTGAAAAATGTGGGTTTTTTATCTTCGTGTCCTTTCATACCTTGATGGAGTCGATCCCAGCCAGAACCTCACCGACGTGAGTTGTTTTCACGCCAAACCATATAGCCACGGTGACCCCTGAGTTTTACATTTTTTTTTTTTTTAAGCCTTTCAATCCTGAGAAAGTAGGATCATCTCAGTTTTAAGTAGCTGCCTGTTTTTGGTGATAATTTTTGTGGGGAGAAATTTGGAAATTTTGCCCGGACAGGGGCACACGGCCAGCCTACTCTTTCATCGATTTTGAACTGTTGAGGGTTCTTTCACGTGCGTAACATACACAAGGGATCTCTGAAATACATGTGTATTCGCCCTTATCCAAGAAGGCTAGACATCACAGTTCCCTTCCCAGAGGAAGCCAGAAGACAGTTGAGTCACTGAAAAAATGCAGGTTTCGATCTTCGTGTCCTTCCATCCCCTGATGCAGAACCTGCAAGTCGATCCTGGCCTCACAGCCGTGAGTTATTATCTCCATGAGCAGACAGCAAACCACAAAGCCACTGCGCCCCCCTCAGAGTTTTACATTCTACGATATTCTATTCTTATACATGTTTACAGAATCGGCCAAAGCCCGAAATTGGTCAAATTGGGAAGTGTCCAGTCTGCGAAATGGCATGGACTGATTGGCCAAAGTTAGAAAAAAAAAAAGTCAAGGGCAAATTTTGGTGCGTCTTTATAATCTCATACTTGCTACAGTCTTTTTACTTCATCAATCTCGATCATCCCCTGATACAACAAGATGAACGTTCATGACATTTGGAACTGCACAACAGTTTCCTAATTCTATATTTGCAGCACTTTATTGTGGGAAATCCCACCGACCTACGTCCTTTGCCTTGCCTTGGCCGTAAGTTTGCTTCATTTTTTGGTTTGACTCTGTTATAGTGGGTACGAAAAGTATGACTAGACTCGAATTCTTGAACAGAAGGCCAGCTGGCCCAATGCGCACGTGCGGAACGGCAATCAGCTGTGTTAACATGGGAAACCCGTCCAAACGTGACATTTTTTTTTTTTTATGCAAAGATCTAGATTTAGATCGATATATAAATGAGTTATTATTATTATATATACTCTAAATCTAACCCTAACCTTAATCTTAACCCTAACCCTATAGTTCGTGCGGTATGACGTCATACGCATGCGCAATAGCCCGGCTGACCTTCTGTCCATAGACGCAAATAAATTTCCTGGCTGTTGGCCTATTGAACCTAGCTACATGCCCTCCAAATAATAATAGTATCGGAAGTGAGAAGTGATAATGATTTAGTGACGTAGGAAAATGCCAGACGTAGGCTGCTTGTGCGTTGGTCAGTCATTGGGAAGACGCGACGGTTCGTAGTGATTTTTTTTACTGTACCCATCCAGATTCTCGTGCAGAATGAAAAACTCACTTCCGGAATAGGCTACGGCTGCTTGAGATCACTATATTCCGTTCCTAACTTATAGAAACCATAACAACTGCAAGAACGGTTTTTGGAATACCGCGAAAGATGTGTCACCAACAGGTCAGTCTTGCATCAACAAATCGAATTTTGGCCAGGAATTTCACGTCATTCTCAAAAACTGCTTTTCTGATAAATTCCCATGCAACTCTCACACACACTTATATTCTTCTACCTCTTGTGCCTCATTCTCGTATTGATTTCTCTCTCGCTCGCTCTTTCTGACTCGTTCAAGAACATCTTACATTTTACTATGTTTCACCCTTTCAATTTGTCATCTTTGTCTATTGTGGTATGCCTGTCTCATGGTGTAAAATAAAATACATACAGAAAAACAAATCTTCATGAGTCTATCGAGCTCTATTTGAAAAAGCTGCGTCGGCTTCATTTTTTTCTAGAGTTTTTTTTTCTTCAATTTCATATTCTTTCATGGTTGTTATTATTATTAGATTCTGTTAACCATGTTCTTTGTTAAAGACAATTGAACTGCCTATATTACTAGTAGACCTGTCGTCTTATATATCTTTTCGACTTTACTATAAATCTGCAACAAAACCCATAAGGGTTACGGACTCGAAAATTGCTGAATGTATCCATATGAAATCTGGCACACAACATTATTTCATAAAGAACTGTGTTTCTACATACATAAAGACGAAAAAAGTTTACTATGTTTGACGTTATTCTAAAAAGGCGATAACAATTAAATACTAAACTCGCGAGCGTATTTGATCCGAATTGCACGTTCGACAGAATGACGCGTTCACAACTACAAATACGTTTTCTTTGAGTATTGTTCAAAAAGTTTGTGGTATAGATCTAGCTAATATTTATCCATAATACCAACATCGACGTACGCACACTTGCCATACACTTTGAGTCCTAGGGCAGTATCGGTTTGACCCACGAAGACCGTGGGTTGTCTTCTAGTCATTATAAAATATATTATTATGTATGAAATGAGATAAGGTAAGATAAGATAATTTAATTTTTCCACAATAGTAGGCATTTTTTGTACAATGTAAAACGAGCTGAGTTCAAAATAATGTAAATAAATAAATCGTTAAAGTTGAGCATAATATTGAATATTAACCATACATTCACTTGCAAATCATCTTGCACATACACACAACCACACAGAAAAAGTTCCAGCATCCTAAAATGAGATCACGTAGATCTAGTATTTAGACGCGATGGTTGATGTGCCATTAATAATGATAATAATAATTTTTTTTTTTTTTACAGCATTCTTATCACAAATGGTATAAAACTGTTTTTATAGCACTCTCGTTTTGTTTTGATGCGTAAAATGCGACCGCTGCGTTGTGTTCCTGCTATTTGTGATGAGACGGGATGTGAGCGGGTCATCAAATATTTTGAGATCTTATTTAAACATTTCATTATGTACAGTGTGTTGAAGATGTTGTGTGTGCCATGTGTGATCTTTATTGCCATTTTAATAATGTTGTCAACCTTCTTTTGGAATCGTTGTTTTCAGTTTCCGCCTCAGCAACACAGGCTGAACAACAACACACTTTCTATGACCGATATGTAAAACAAGGACACGGTTTTGTGATCAATGTTAAATTCTTTCAGCTTCCATAAAAAAGTACATTCTGTTATTCAATTTTTTACTGACAAGCGAAGTGTGAGAGTGCCAATCCAGTTTGTTGTCTATTGTAATGCCAAGATATTTATAATTCCGACATTTCTCAAATAGATCTTCATCCAATCGTATGCAGCATTTTTTATAAAAATGTTTGTTTTTTTATTTCTTTTGTTCTGTTTTGGTATTTTTCATGCAGTTATTTCTTTTTTGTCAGCCATAATATTTACATTATCAATATTTCTATGATATGACATCATGGGTTTTTGATAAAACTAGGCTCTAATGAAAATGTTTTGTGTCCGCGAAATTTGTCTCGGTATCGATACTGAATTTATGTTTTATCGGATTCGCCCTATGCACAGCGGAAAATTCAAAACTGCGGAAGTTAACTGTCAGTGTCAGCTGAAATTGAACAAGTGGATGCTGTCGACGCTGAACAATAACAAGACAGATCTACCGTTCTTCTCAGCCTCCTACAGTGTGGTATGTTTGTTGCTGTTCTCCCAGACTTTTTCATTTGTTGTGTTAGATATCTTATCTAGATCTCTAGGCCTAGACTAGATCTAGATATCTAGATCTAGTTAGGCCTCTTCTCTAGATCTAGACTATCTCAGTATCTGTCTAGATCTAGAGGAGAGGCCTAAGTAGATATTAGACCTAGAGATCTAGAATCTAGATCTAGAGATCTAAGACCCTTTCTGTTCCAAAAGTTGCAAAAGGACTTAGGAAGCGGCTAAAATCCCCAAAGTCAGCAGCAAAGCTTAGAATCCCTGGCACTACCGTCTCACCGCGGTCCCTTAGGCAGGCGACCAGGCACATAGGCCTATCAATTACTGTAAAATGAACTAGACCAACCCCTGGCCGTAACCTGCTGGGACCCTTGGCTGTGCATACCGCCGAGGCAATAATCGCAATATCGATATAGGCACTAATTCATTTTACAGTAGGACCTAATTGATATGTGCCGGGTCCCCTAAGGGATCACTGTGAGACGGTAGTGCCGAATCCCTGATCTGGAGGCATATAAAATAAATTAAATTTTTTAAAGAATTAGTCTAGATCTAGTCTGGCTCAGAGACTTGTTGTTTTGTGGCATACATAAGATTTAGAAAGAATCTAAGTCTAGATCAAGACAGAATTAAATTTAAAGCTCGTAGATGTAAGGCAGCTCCACCAAACTCCTAGTTAGACCTAGAACAGATCAAGATCACTCTGTTCTATATTTTTGTTTCTTTTATAGGCCTTTCAATCCTAAGAAAGTAGGAGTAGGATTATCTCGGCTTTAAGTAGCTAATTTCGGTGAGGATTTTTGTGGGGGAAAACTTGGAAATTTTGCCCAGACAGCGGCGCACAGCCTATTCTTTCATCAATTTTGAACTGCCAAGGGTTCTTTAACCTGCGTAACACACACACAGAACCTATTCATTCGTCCTATCCAAGAAGGCTAGATGTCAGGCTTCCCTACACCGAGGAAGCCAGGGGGCTGTTGGGTCACTGAAAAAATGCGGGTTTTCAATCTTTGTGTCCTTCCTCCAATGCAGAATCTGGGAGTCAATCCCAGCCTGTTTTCTCCATGAGCAGATGGCAAACCATAGAGAGTCACTGCGTCGCCCTTCGCTCCCCCCAATTCTACATTTTCTTCAACTAGATCTAGATATCTACATCCTCAAAAAAAAAAAAAAAAAAAAAGACAGAAAATTACAAATTTTCTCTCAAAATGACACAGCCACTAGATTTAGATCTAGATTTCTAGATCAAGATCTACAAAATACAAGGAACAGAAAAGGAATTAAAATAATATATAGAAGACTAGATCTAGATATTCTAGATATCTGGATCTAGATCTCTAGATCTAGGTGTGGGACTGGAGATGAATCTTCCACTCACAGTTGATTACATGTACGCAAGATCACCCAGATGTATCTAGATGTAGCAAGAGCATCTTCTTCAACCAGCCCCTCAACCAAAAAAAAAAGAACAAAAACATAGAAATACAAAAACTGTCAAATACACATAATTATATTTTTTATTAGATAGATCTAGATAAAACAAAACAAAAATTTTTTTTTTAGTTGGGCATAGCTGAGGCATGACTTTATTTCTCACTTACTCTCACCAGTGATCCAATTCTAAATTTTAAGCCAGAATTGCATCAATACTGAGATATTGTGGAGTTTTAGAGAGTAAGACATTAAACATCAGATTGCTCAGGGAAATGGGTAGGCCTATTAAAATCTTGCAAGAAACAAAATGGAGAACTTCAGCCCTAGATCTAGAGGCAAAAAGCCCCGATCGGGGATTATAGACACTTCTGTTTCAAAATACATCTAAATCTAGTCAAGATTTATGGGACTGGAGATGAGGGGGGTCAACAAATCACTTGATGTGCACATCATGTCAAATTGCACTCATTTGAATCAGAATTGGACAATTTTTTGTGGACTTTAACTTTAAAGCAAGATCTATTAAAATCAGCCTATTTTGGTTGAAATTAGTGCTGTCTGACATAATGCCAACACAGGTAACACGAACACCACCCTAAGGCACTGACCCTCTAGTCTAGATTTAGATTTAAATAGAAAAGGATAGTTATAGGCTGAATTCCGGTCTGCTTTATTTTGTTGAATTTTGTTTGTTTTGCTATCCATGAGATGTGAAATATAAATCTATATCTAGACTCAGATCAAAATCTAGATCAAATCTAATTAGATCTAAATCTGTATTCAAGCTGGTGCAATTGCAGCCATGAATCACTAGATCTAGATCTGCCTTGCAATTTAATGAGGTGGATCTAGAAAAAAATTTAGATCTAAATCTAGTCTACTCACTATTTCTTTCTCCAGAAAGAGCATGGATAAAAACGTTTATTCAGATGAAAATGGGCCTGTGCAACTTACCAAGATGCATGCAGATGTTAAGAGAATTCCATCCAGCTCTCCACTAAAGCCAGTCAATGATGAAACCCGTTTGAGCATGAAAACAGAGGTAAGCTGCTTCCCTTGACCATATTTTCGCCCGGTCATATTGTGTAAAAATAGAAAAGAAAATTAAAAGGCTCTCTTTGACCAGCAAAGGTATTGTGCTGTATTCAACTGATGCTTCACCAAAGTGCTCACATAGAATAAAAAAGAGTTTAGCCTATTGTGTAGAAATTTTTTTGCAACAAGTCATCTTTGCAACCATAGTATCTGGCACTCCTAGAGAACTGTTGTCACAGCTTTTATGTAAGTGGAAATATCAACCTGGAAGTTCAAAATAGCACCATATGAAATACTGCCTTCCAGTTGTTAGGGGCATGAATCTAATTGCTAATTTGAGATCTGTTGGCACATACTGGGCAACCATGTGAGCGTCATTTGGGGGGGGGGGGGGGGTACAGCAGTGGAGCCCCTCTTGCCTCTTGTTCTGAATACAATAGATTTTTTCATGTGTGGACAAAGGTATATATGTCTGTCTTTACTTGACAGTAATTAGAGGTAATTAGTATAAAAATAGTAGGATGGTAGTCATGTGTGCCCAATCTGCCACTGGATCCACTTCTGGTTTGCAACTTTTATATAAACCAGGACGACAGTTCTCTAGGAATGCCCATTATTTTATTTCCAAATACAATCCAGTCCGCTTAAATCGAATTTGCTGGGACCAACCTAAGGGGTTTGATTAAAGAGAGTTCTTCTAGTTTTAACAAGGGAGGCAATTCTCAAATGACTAATGAGGCACTGTTTTAATTATTTTATTACAGGATTATTTCCCTTTACAGTGGTCTCCGCTTAAGAACCCGCTCCGGGCGCTCCCAAATAAAAAAATCCGCCCAAGAGCCCAGTGTCGGGCTAAGACACTCGAGTACTTATGGTATAATTCCCCATCATACTGTCCACTTGAGAGAAACGCACAGTGCTAGATGTGCAGTGAAGTGGGGACAAGGGTGGAGAGAACAGGTAGACAAAGGAATAGAAGTGATGGTTGATGTATAATTGCATAATCAGGCCACGTTGTTGACTAATACGTAACCATCTCTTTGACAACATGTGGGATAGCACTGTGATTGGTTTTGTGGATAAGGAGGAGTAAGTTTAGCCTCCTGGGTGGTCAGCTGTTCTACTGCTTCGGTCGGTCTGTAAACACTTGGGTCGCTTGTGCGATTATCAGCGGGGTAGCATAGGAATATCATGTTTTCAACAATGATACCGTTATGTGAAAACTCACATGGCGTTTAAACGCTGGGCAGTATTGGTGTAATTATATGCTAAAAAAGATCACATAGAAAAATTATAACATACACACAGGGAAGGAGGCTGTACTGATTCGCATAGAGAAATCTTTAACTAACGGTAACGATCAACTAATCATAGTAGTGAAGACAATCTATGGTCAGACGGATTGCATAACTTTTCAGTGCGCCTAAGAGCCCGCTTTTTTTTTTTTTTTGGTCTTAGGCGGAAACCACTGTATAAAGAAATCGCACTGTGGGGTTCTCAAACTTTGCGTTTATCTTAAATTCAAGCCCTCTCATTTATTTGGCTTGCTAGCCCTAATAAGGATTGCCTTGAAAGCAAAAGTAATGTAAAGAAAAGTAGAGATAGAATGGTGTTGGTGTTAGCCCTGAAAAGGACTGTTGATGAGTAGGTTTTGGCCCTGAAAAGGACTGTTAATGCTTTAGTCCTGAACAGGACAGTTGAGTAATAAGTTTTATCCCTGAAAAGGGCTATTAATAAAGTTTTAGCCCTGAAAATGGTAAAGGAAGCCATCACATAGTTTGTGAGGGTATAAGTGAGTCAACCGCAAGCAAAAAAAAAAAACTAGCATGATATAGAATCTGGCCTATCCCATCACGGTGCAAGAACCAACATCATAATACAGGTGAAGCACTCTATTATAATGTAACCTACACTTTTTAATACATCACATGTAACATGTGTAGTACATTTACACCTATACCTGTACTGTCGGCTCTACCAGGATGCTTGATTATTGATTGATTGCTCAGCAGCGCTGGCCCTGGTCCGCTGTTAATTTTACCTTTGTAGTGGCGCCGATCAGTTGAATTTATAGGAAACTCGTAGCGATGACTTCAGTTATGCGAGATGCATTTAATAGATGGCAAAGAGGAAAAAAAATCTATTATTTCGTTTTGATTTGATTTATCAGAAATTCATTTAATCAGAGTTCATTTTGAGTGGACTCGACTGTATACTAAAAAAAGTTTGTTGTACTTTGGTCCTCAATTCAACATCCATGTAAATGCAATCTCAAAATTCATTTTTGAAACTGCTTGAAGTTCTTTTTATAACTTTATGGTGGTGTTGAAGTATTTGTCTGCCTGTTGTATATTTTCATGCTCTCATAATCAAGAACTTTTGATCCTTTATCTGTAGACTCGAGACTCTCCATCCAAGATAACTCCTGCATCCTCACCATATAACTTTATAAGACAACTGGATTCAGCAGAAAGATGGATAGAGCGCACAAGTGTGGTGACCAAACAGGATCATGCCTTGAATCTTAAACATGCAAAATCAATACTTGAAGAGTTCGTAGATGACTTGCCAATGTATGGCCATGAGAATGAATGGTAAGTATTCTGTCAAAATTATGGTCTTGGTATTTATATTCGGTCCTTGTAAACAATGATCAGTTAGAAAAGACTAATTACATTCTGGGACAATTGTCATATCATGACATGGCACTGAAACCGAGACATTTGTAACTCTTATGACAATCATTACATACAGCTGTGCACCAGTGTGCCTTTAGTTTGACCTGTGCCTCCGGCTCAGTCAGGGCCAAGAGGTCAAGTCATGATTCACTGCTCCCCACTGGGAAGTGCGAGCTAAGTGCCATGGTTTAGTGAAAATGTGCAGTATTTTAACACAATACATGCAATAGAAGATCATGAAACATTAGGACAAAATATAAACATAGAGATCAAAATCTGACTATTTCTGTGGTACATTTTTTAAACTCTTATTACCCGAAGTGATGACTCAGTCATTGCTAGGTCACTGAGTTGACATGCGGTTAGCCTGAAAAACTCCATGCTACATGACCATGCTTGGAACCACTTCAAAACCAAAAAGCTGTATGACCAAAACAGAAATGAAACTAGCAGGAGTTGCTTGAAAAAGCGGTAGATTTGTGTTTTTTTCGTATGCTATATTGATATTATACCCTTATTTAACAAATTTATGAAGGGAATTAGTTCTACAAAACCAGAAAATCAGTTACAGCTAATACGAGTTAAGGATATATCTCCCTGAAAGAGAAGATATCACTGTTCCAAAAATAGTCAAATTGTGTTAAGTTTTATGACATGTTAACTTTTTTTATCTCCAATTATCAGATGAAGACTACGAATTCTGTCTGTTTCAAAATTATAGTTGGAAAGAAGAGGATTTACCTTTCCAGAAGTGGTTTAAAAACCTCAGGCGGAAACTTGGTTCCGCCACAGTCGGGTGTTTAAATGTTGTGATCCTCTAAGTAATGAACACAGATAGGCTGGTATCTCAGATCTGCGGAGGCAAAGGCTTGCATTGCATGCATGCAGACACTAAACACAACTTAGTATCACTGATAGAAACCATGAAACAGTTAAAACATTGTGTTATTTGCAGTATGCTCCGACACAGAGACAGCATAGAGATATTGTATAAATTATTGAGATTAAGCACATGACTTGCTACATGGATTAACACATTAGTAATATATGCAATCGTTATCACAGCTATATATTCTAAACATTTGAAGTTTGTTCTTCTCCTTTTTGCTGGTACTAGATCTAATGATTGTAGTTGTGGTTTGGTTTGTAGAAGGTTTGCGTTCATTACTGTCTGTAAATGTACTGCTTCATTTTTTTATTGCATGCGCTGTCTTCTCTGACTTTGAAATAATGGAATATATGAGTTACCCACCCTGTTCACCCAGAAAATCCAGTTCAGATCAATGTCGTTCTATGAAGGGAATGCAAGTAAATGTGATATTTAGGGAGAGTGTTGACAGAAATGTCTGTGGTAAAGTTTCATATAATTTATAATTGGCTTCTGTTGTCTACATAGAAGCTATTGTATTTTCTGCTTTTGGTTGTGTGTGAAAGGAGTGCATATATCTCACTAAATGCTTCATTTATCTGTTCATTGTATTTGGACTTCTCTGCGATATTTCTGGTCGTTTTCACCACAGTAGGGGTTAACTGCTTCCTGAGGCTGACGATTCTTTTAATACACTTGTCGCAAATATATTTCAAATGGCAGCCATCAAATGTCTCTGTCAATATTGATCTTATAGTATGGAACAAATTCAGCTTTATAGTTATCACGGTTTTGCTTCAGTCTCTTTTCTCTTATCATTTCTCCGCTGATAGTACATCTCCTTCATCCACATAATAATAATATGTAGATCAAGCAAATGCGCCATAACAAATAAAATATGCAATAAGAAAGAATAAATATTCATAACTCACATTCTAGTTTACCGAATAAATCACAATTTTCACACAATGTGGAACTAATCTCAGAGGCTTCTTTTAAGTAAAAAAGAGATACTTTGAACATGGCCGTAAGGAGCTATTGATCGTTAAACTAATTATGCATTGCAATTTTAAAGAGAATAACATGGTCTTTTCAACAATCTCTTATAACATAACTAAATATAATACACCAACCAAAACTACATTGGAGGAAAGGGAAAAAATGTGAGAATATAGAGGATGTTCACTTTGGATACAATCTCAGAATAATGGGCTGAAAATGTGATATCATGGCAAGACCACCAAGCAGAGCCTTCCAACTCTGAAATTTGATAGCGCAGGAGGGGAATTCCCCTCCAGGGGTCCCATTGACAGGTGATTTATTGCCTTGCAGGAGGGGGGGGGTGACTGAAAGCACACTGAGGGCTGGTTTGCACACCCCTGTACAGGACTCATGAAAATTACTGTCTTGTACAAGTTGTAGGTGACTGAATATTCCCCTAATCGTGTCCTGTGGAAAATTTCTGTGAGAATAATCTTTGATCTCATTTAAAGTTTTGTAGCATGAATTATAAGAAATTATAATATTATCATAACAGTTATAACCAAAATAAACTATGTCAAGTTTAAATACAGAAATCCAAGCAAACTCCTTGAATTAACTAATGTATGTTAAAACACAGAGATATGAAGGCAAATGATGATATTGTTATCAGCAATCGTGCAAACGTTTTGATACTGCTTAATACAGGATGGAATAGAAAATAGGGACTGTAACTCTTCTGCTGGTATTAATGGCAAACTATTTTGAGATCTTGTGAATGAATATGGCATGTCGATCTCATGGTCATTGCACTTGACAACTGTGCTATTAATAGTTTCAAATAGAAGGCAGAAAAAACAAACAAGATTTAGCTACTTGGCAAAAGCTGGCACATTAAACGTTCTTAACTATCATTAAATTTGGGAAAATTGAGCATCTGATTTGTAAACTGCACATTGTACTGTAGACCTATGAAAATAATACCATTTAAGGTCTTTAGTATATTATTTGATTTGATTAATCTAATTTGTCTTAAACTTGCAGAATGTATCCATTGCTAAAGTGTTATTGTCCTTATCAGTTCCTTCAAGCTTGACATATTGAGTCTGAGAGATTTTGTGTAGAAACTATGAGAGCAATGACAACGTCATTGTTGCCAAATGATATTGTAAATATTGTTTTTATTATCAACATAAAACAAGAGAAGACATCACAGACTCTGTCAAATTCATTTATCTGTTTTAGAAATTGCTATTTAAGAGACAAAATCCATTGGCTTTCTGAAATAACACGAATAACATGAGTTTTACTGAGAGCACTTTTTGCTATTTATCTTCATCAAAAATAATGTCATCTTATGACAAAAGTGTAATATTTGAATGATAATTATCACAATTTTCAGTCTCCTACTGGAGAATGTCCCAAATTGTTAGAAAGGCTCATTTTTATTTTATTATTTTTTTCCTTTACATTTCTTTAGAATAATCAGTGTACTGACCACTGGGAGTTTAGGAAGAAATTATGCTGCAAGAAAACACATCATCTATGGATTTAAGATCTAAATGAAAGCATAATTTTTTAAAATTGGTATTCATTTACATGTAATCAGTTTTATAATTGTATGTGACTTTTCATTGACTGTACTAGCCAATAATTTAAAGAATCATACAGTTCTTTTGATTCCACTATTACTATATAATTCAGATTGCCCTTTAATTGCAACTGACACTCTTGGCAAAGACTGACTTTGGGAAATGTACACAGATGCTGTAGTGCACTTATCCAATATTCTGTTTCAATGTTTTGTTGTGTAGTTCTAGAATAGTCCTGAAAATCACAGATTGATTGATATTTACAAGACCATTTTCTGAATAGGATTCATGATGCTGTTGTGTCATTTGAGAGTGGAAATGCAAAGTCCATGGAATCAACCAACAAAAGTCATCCAGATGTTGATGAACTGGCAGATTTGCTGTTTGATCTGGATATTGCTACCAAAATAGATGATTTGGACCAATCTGTGCTTACAGCTAATCTGTGTCAAACACCTAGGGTATCTCAGCCACAGGGAAGCAGACCAATGGGATCTGTAGTTGAATATGAGGAGGAGCCTACAGGAGATGAAAATGATGACAAAGGTGCAGATGATAGTTGGCATTCTGCCGTTAGTGATGCTGAGGAATCAAAGGAGGCTGAATCCTGTGAGAAAGCTGATTTTGGGATTGATAGTCTAGTCAGTGCCGAAAAAAATATAATTGGTGGGGCTGAAGAGGATTTGTTCAAACCAAAAACTCAACTTGCAAATTACCCTGCACAAACCTTAAAAGAAATTCATTTAAATAAGTATACGGTTGCTTTCATACTAAACTCAAGTAGTAACTCAGTTGGGGATGATTTAATTAACAAAGAAATTTCTACAACTGACCAGGCTGAGGAGCCATCTGGTCATTTGGCAAAATCAGCCATCAAGGCAACAGACTCTGAATATCAGAACGAGGAGGAAGATCCTTTCAAACCTAGATCTCAGTTAGTTAATTCTCCCATTGAGGTACTGCCAGAAAATCACAATTGTGCTAACATTAGAATTGAAGAAAATGTGTCGGAGTCAAGAGAACAACTGACAGAGAATGTGAAATCAGATGGTGTTGCAAACTTGGAAACTGAGATAGACCCATTTAAACCCAAAAGAGAGTTATCGAATTTGCCACAAAATAAGATGGAGAAGGTGGCTAACTTGGAGGCACAAATGGACTCATCTGAAGCAGTATCACAGTCTTCAAAATGTGAAGAATCAGTTCAGGCACTTGTTGTAAAAGTTGTGGATCCATTCAAACCCAAATCCCAATTGCCCAATTCACCAACACAAAATGTGGCACAAGAGGACACAAATTCCAGTGAAGATCCTTTTAAACAAAAATCTCAATTTCTGAATTCTCCAGTTTCAAGCCTTGAATTGGAGGATCCGTTCAAACCAAAATCTCAGCTTTTGAATTCACCAGTGGTGGAAAAGGCACAGAGAGCTGAGAATTTTACAGATCCATTTAGACGAAGATCTCAGTTACCAAGTTCCCCAGCTGAAATATCTAATGAGAAAAATACAGATTCCAGAGATGTTGATCTCCTTGAACCTGCGTTAGAGCTGGATTGTTCACCATCACGAAAAAGTGATGAAGGAGATGGGTGTCCAGTAGATAGTAGTGATGCATTTAAATCAAAATCTCAGTTGTCCAATTCTTCAGCCTTTCAAGAACAGGAAAATAATACAGACCATGAAGCAGAATGTGCTTTTAAGCAAGCATCTCAATTGTCCACTTCACCATTAGAGAAGGATAAAATTTCAGAAGATAAAGAGGATCCATTTCAACAAAAATCACTACTGCAAAACTCTTTGGCTCAGAAATCACAAAAAAGTGATGCAGATCTTGATGCTGAGGATCCATTTAAGCCGAAAGCACAATTACCAAATTCTCCGGTTAAAGAAACACTAAAATATGAAGATCTGGAAATCGATGATCCGTTTAAGCCAAGAACACAGTTACAAAACTCTCCACCTCAAAACCCATTAATAAGTACAACAGATTTTAAAGTTGAGGATACATTTATACCAGAAGGACAGCCAGTCAATTCATCGACACAGAAGATGGATCTGGGAAGTGAAATGGAGCATTTAAAACCAGGATTCCAGTTGTCAAACTCATTTCCATCAGCATCTGTCCAGGCTGAACCTCAGGACATGGACTCAGAAAAACCTCACTTAGACCAGTCCTGTCCAATGAGAAATGAAAAGCTTGACAAAAGGCAGCATTTGGAAATAGATGATCCCTTCAAATCCAAAACACAGTTGAAAAACTCATCCGTACAGACACCCGCTAACACTGTTAAGGAGACTTCACACACAGAGTCATCTCGGTTGTCAGAAACTCATAGACAAGACTCAGACAGCAGTTTTCAGTTAGATGGAGACCCATTCAAACCAACATCACAGTTGTCCAATTCTCCCCTTAAGGAAGCTCAAGTGACTGATAATATACCAGAGGAAATAACTGAGGCTCTGCCTCCAGATACAGATTTGGATCCCTTTGCACCCAAATCGCAATTGCAAAACTCACCTGCAATTAAACCACCAAACGAAACATCACAGGACATCAATCCCTTTGAATCTAAGAGACAGTTGCCTAACACACCATCAAAGCAATCTGTCACATCAAGCAATGACAGGATTCAACAAGGAGGAAAACCAGACTCTGTGGGTTCAGAAACATCAGAATCAAATAGGTCTAATCATGAAAAGGAAAACAGTAAAGCAAAACAGCTGTCATCTAATGAAACAATAAATGTTGACAGTGGTTCTCCAAATGAGTCTCAAAAACCTCAAGCGACTGAAAATATGAATTGTGAAACAGATGTAGACGTTGCAGAGCAGGAAACATTTGTTCCAGCTACTCAAGGTAGGCTGTGATTAGAGCCTTGAAAATACATGTACATATTTTAATGTTGCTCAAGAGAAAAAAATAACATTTTCATATATATATCAAGCAGTTGATTAAAATGGTGAATGATTTTACCTTTTAAATGATTAGAAAAAGAAGTGTGTCTTTGCTTTAGAGACATCATTTGTTCCTGTGTCAAAGTGGAGTAAGAAAAACAACTAACAAGACATGCAATATATAACATAATTAGGATACCCAAGTTTTTGTCATTTACTTACTACATACATTCATCCTTTGTTAATGCTTTGAAACATCCCAGAATTTGTTTATTTCACAATAACTTCCATCATTTTACTATGATTGTGAAATTGTTTGCTTTTATCCTTTTAAAAATGCTCTTTTCTTTCAGTTTTTAATGATCCTGCTTTCTTTGATCAACTGGAAAAAGCAAGCAATGAATTGGTCAGTACATGTATTTGAATGTTTTTTATTTAATTCTACTGCATGACTGTCAATGCTTTTACTTTATGATTATGTTAATTTGACTTTGAGAAATAAAGTTATGATAGTGCTTGAAAAGCCTTGTACAAGAATCATACAAATCTGACATCTGTTTGGAGGACCAAAAGTTATGATGTACTGTCCTTGAGAGAACTGAATCATACTGAAATAAATTAAAAACTATGTTCCCAGAATTTTTTATATTTTTTTTTCAAATTGCAAATAGATTGAGAGTTTATACCAAGTATAGAAAGATTATAGCTGTTCTAATAAACTCCCATGTTTCAAGAGCAAAATAATGGATATGCTATGGAGTCAGGGTTAAAATTTAGCAATAAACATATGAAGCATTTCTCAAAAATATATTTACCCTGTGTCACCTCCTTGTGTTTGAAAATTTCTAATTAGTAACAATGCAACTTTCAAAAGTACAAATGCTTTGCTGTAGTACTATATGTAAATACATAAAGAAATACATCTTGACTAGTTTATATAATTACATGTAAACTGTTCAACATTAAGGGGGCGCTCGGGTGAGGTTTTCACCAATAAAGGGTTAAATTATCAATTTTTGGATTTCAGTGAATTTGCATAGTTGATTAAGTCTAGGTCGAGAATGCCAAGTGCCAAAATTCAATTCCATCGGTTTCAGCCCCAAAAATGTATTTAAATGTATATAT
>JBCEWB010334935.1:0-21656 GCA_039654565.1 Peronia peronii | reverse complement strand
CCCCCACCTCCCGAAATATGGATTTTGCTAAAAAAAAATATTAAAAAATGTGATTTTGGGTTTTTGTTTTCTCTTAAAAGCCGTGCTTTTTCTGCGTATAAAAATGGTATCAAAAAGTGGATGTGTCCATTCTAACGTGTTTGACCAATGGTCATTCGAAAGTAGGCCTAGCCAACTGTCAACCAGGATTTGGCTCCATCTGGCTACTACATGCAGTTGTAGATCATCGCTATATGATTATATAGGCAAAAAGTGCATAAGACACTTGATTATGACGGCTTCCAGCAATATCATGAACTAGGGGTGTGCCAGTGATGGACATTGGATGACCACTATGAGGTGAAAAAAGCTGCTGATCATGCAGATTATCAGTGTTAGCGTTCTAAAATGAATTTCCATGTCCTATAAACAGTGAAATTTTCCTTTCTTTCTGCTGCTTCAGAGCTCAGTTGTAGATTATATGCCATAGTAAAGGTCAAGACACTCTTGGTTTGAACAAAAAAAGATATGGGGGCACATATAGGCCCTCAAAAACCCGGTATTTATGGGAGCCCTTATAATGATGGGGGGTAGGGAGCATTTTCATAACAAGACTGAAAAACATACATATGCGCAGCCCATTCGGTTGGTAAGTTTGAGAGAAAAATGAATTTTTAGTATGAAAAAACAGTGAAATTTGATTTTTTGTTACATGGCATTTTCAAAAATTTTTAGAAAATTTTCTATTTCACAGGGAGGGCTGAAAATAAGGAACCTTTTAGATATTATGTCAAACAATATGTTCACCAAGTTTTATCAATTTCCATAAATATTTGATGGAGGAGATAGATTTTAAAATCAGTCAATTTAGGGATGTCAAAATCCAATATGGCGGCATTGCCATGGCAACCATATAAAAAAGTAGATTTTTTTCACTGTTTCACTCTAATTTGAACATGCCAGATTTGATGGAAAAGGTTAAAACAGTCTATCTTTAATAATAAAAAAAATCACCTTCAGGATCCTCCCCCCCCAAGTGAAGATCAACTCAAGCATCAACAGGCAACGAATGGCAGTGATACTGTTGTGTATGATGCGGGTCAACACTGAAGGACTGAGAAGCCATTAAAGAAGAGTGACAGACATGTCAGTAGAACATTCACTGTGGCATTGTCATGTCATGCGGCTTGCGTCAAAGGCATTACGAGAGACAGAAACCACTTAACACTAAGAGAATGACATTGTACATGATGTATCAAGTTTTCATGACAGCGGTATCATGATATATGATGTACATCAGCACAGTAGTGAAGGAATTAACAATTGCAATGTCAGATTATTCCTTTATTTCAGACTCAGTTGATGGAGTTTGAAACAACGAGAGAACATCTCTACAAAAGCCGAAATGAGATTGAGGAGCTCCAGGTGGCTTTCAACTCTGTCAAGGCAAAAAACAAAGAGATGTAAGTCACAACAGTTCTGGACACCAAAATACCATTTGTTTCACAAATCATAGACTTTTGGAATGAAAGGCAACTTTCAAAAAAAAACAACACTTTTTTTTTAAAAACAGAATTTAAGAGAAGATTTCATAACTGATCAAATTTTATCGATTGCTTTTATCTCTCCATATAAGGCATTTTGAGTCTCCTGGTATGTGACAGACCTTACTAATACTAGGCGATAGGGGAATGGATGAAAATGAATTGGCTATATCAACTTCTTTCTCCTCAGCTCTGGATCATAAAACTAAAGTCACCGTCCTTCGATTACATTCTATTGCTCATTTAAATCAGTTTTGATGTTGATGAGAGCAAGACAGTATTTCTTTTAATACATTGATACTAACATCAGGAAAGAGCCCAACTTCAGCTTCAGCCGTGCATGATTTTGCTATAATCTGAGGTAGCATTTATTCAAAGTTCGATTTCCTGGTCATGAAACAGTGGATCTCATGACTTTTCACCAAAGGAAAGAATAGGTATGCCGCTCTGAGTATATCTTATACATGTTCCATCAAATGAAAAGTGGTGCAAGAGAAGACATGAAGTTGCAAATTGAACACAGAGGGGATTTATATGGCCAGCCAGCCAGTACCATCATAGGCTCTATTGAGCAGAGTGGAATTCATGTTTGCCATCATCAACACAAGTCTCCAAGACTATAGCTGTCCCATGCTTTAAAGAGGCCAATATTTTGTGAAGCACATGACGTCAGTTTTGAGTGCCTCCCTTCACAGGACAACACCGAACCTGACTTTCAGCTCAAACAAGTTGCTTCCACGCAGCAAGATGACAAATGCAGTCGATAGTGAGATACATTCGCTGTCGATGGATTTGTCTCCATCACAAGCTGTTTTGTGTAAGTAATCATCTCTTTCAATTTCTTATGATATCAAAATTTAGAATTATACTAGCGCAAGTGAATGAAATATCAAACTTTATGGCATGATAGCGATTCTGCTTGTGATTTGCAAAACTGATATGAGGCCATAAGCATTGTAAAGTGGACAACATACATGTATCTGTTGCATCAAAAACCAGTGCTCATTTATTTAAAGGTACCAAAACAAGTAAAACATCTTCTTATGTTGGTAATATGAAGAGGACGATATTCTTGTCTGATTAACAAGAATGTTGCCATTTGAATAGGCAACCATTGTGAGGTTTTACCGAACCTTTTGTGTACTCTATGACCTGCCACCCGTCATCGCCCCTCCCTCTGTCTTTGTTTTTGCTGCATTCATTGTCATTTTCTCCTGTATAATACCCTTTCTACATCTACATGTAACAGGGATGTCAGGCTTCTTCCTCTAGTAGGAAAATAGATATTTCATATATCTTGATCAATTACCCTGCAAAATACTTCTATTTGTACATCTTCCTGTGTGTATGTACCATGAAAAGCTAGAGTAAAATGTTCCCTACTATTTCATGCAAATAGATTGACTTCCCTGATGTCATTTGTGTCTGCATTTACACACACTCTTTTTCTTCAGTATTTCCTCCCTCAAATTTACTCTCCTTTGTTTTCTAAATCAACATTATTCTCTCATCTATCACCCCCTCGAAATTCTATTTGTGTCCCATTCCCCACTCCATGAATTATCAACATTTATTTCTGTTCTTGACAGGTGATGACACAGCTGTACTTAAGAATCACTGTGGAGGTGTCCAGAAAGATTTAGATGCTTGACCATTTTCTAGATCTAATTTGATTGAAGGAAAATTGTCAGAAGATTTGGATTGTAACATGGACAGAAAACCTACCCTAACCTATTTGATTCAGGAAAAATTGTCAGGAGATTTGGATTGTAATATGGACAGAAAACCTCCCCAGACCATTTTGATTCAGGAAAAATTGTCAGGAGATTTGGATTGTAACATGGATAAAAGACCTCTCCAAACCAATTTGATTCAGGAAACATTGTCAGATTTGGATTGTAACAGGGATAAAAGACCTCTCCAAATCAATTTGATTCAGGGGAAATTGTCAGATTTGGATTGTAACATGGATAAAAGACCTCTCCAAACCAATTTGATTCAGGAGAAATTGTCAGATTTGGATTGTAACGTGGACAAAAGATCCCTCCAAACCAGTTTGATTCAGGAGAAATCGTCAGATTCAGATTGTAACATGGATAAAAGACCTCTCCAAACCAATTTGATTAAGGAGAAATTGTCAGAAGATTTGGATTGTAGCATGGAGAAAAGATCCCCCCTTGTCAGGTTAATTGAAGAGAATTTGTTGGAGGATTTTGATGATAACATGGACAAAAGATCTTTCCAAAAGAATTTGATTATTTTGGTTGAACAGAAATTATCTAAAGACTGGTATTATTATAACAAGTATAAAGGACCAGGGGCCTCATTGCAGTGCTGCTCTAGACTGAATGTGTGGGAAAAAAAATCATACTACTGTCAACTTCAACAAACAGTGGAAATATAACAGGGTTGCCACTCTGAAATGTCTGGAAAACACACGGAAAAATACAATTTGTTCCCCTCAACTGAAAAACACCTGGAATGGACAAAAATTTCTAAAAACCTGAGGAGATACTTCCAGAAACGAAATCTAACATTTCATGTCATCAGTCAGTCTCCCTTGACTTCTCATGTTGTTGTGTATCTGGGTCTAGCCTCTTTTTTTTGCTACAGAAAAGGGCTGTTGAGGCCATATGGCTTCTAACCTGGACTGTCAAAACAGTGGTGTTATGCGTGTTCACTTTCAGAGCTGCTATCATTTTGTGTGGGAAAAGTAAAAGGGGCACAGTCCCGAAATGATCAGTGGTGCAATTTCACTGGCAAAAAATGTTTGCATAGTCCAAATGGGACTTTCTGTTGATTATTACCATGTGACTCAATAGTCACTCCATCTTTTTTCTCCCACAGACCGTTGATTTTGAATCTCTTTGTCCAGACCACTGGCAATTGACAGATCCAACCATAGACAAGATTACTCAGTAATTATGTCACAAAGATAAATTTCAGGCCATTGGAAGATACCAGACTGTTACAATGACTCTAGGAGCTTCCATTATTAAGGATTAATCAGCTTCTCACACCAAGGTTAACAGATGATGCTACAGTATCCGCAATACCGAAGACATACTCAAAGGATTGGAATTGACTTGTGAAATCTCTGTTTATCATTGTGAATTGTCACATGATAGGCTCCGATGAGATAGCCATCCACAGGTGGCTGAAAGGCATAGAGAAACTGTAAACAGGGATACCTGGCAGCTTTTTAAGATTGTTAGATACATTGTGTTGTGAATAATTCATAGAACATGGGTTGTTGTTCTACCCCACACTAATGTTACAATGAAATCAAACAATGCAAGAGGATAGACCAAGTAACTTTTCATGCATCTCATTGGAAGTCATTTTGAGTGTTTGGTCATAATGGGATTTCAGCTACTACATGGCCATACCATTGGTTATGTAGAGATTCAGAAAGCCTTTACTGATCCCATATAAAAAAGAATGACCAATATAATGGCAAGTATAGCACAAAACAAGTTATAATCATATTGATGCACCAGGTAATACAATTTCAAAATTCAGCCTCAGAAGTGGTAATAAATGCAGAAACACTGGGATACTCTATAGAGATTCTAATCTCTGTTTGTAATATCAAACTTTGCAGTGAAACGGATGGGCCTATTGAAGAGCCTAGTGAATAATTCGCTTTCTGACGAATTCATATCAGAAATTAAAAGGAGTGAAATTTCTATACATTCTGTAGGAGCCAATGTGCTTGCGACTGAGGAAATCACATTGTTAGAATGAAATTGTGCTTTTTCCCTTCAAAAAAAAATTTTAAAAAGATACGGCTGAGAAGAAAAAAAACATGGAACAGAAAAATGCATGCTCACATGGCCGATCATCATTGCCTTGAAGCTGAGGGGAAAAATCAACAGGCAAGATCTTCACTGTGGCCACTTCACTGGTCACTATTTTGTGAATGAAAGAAGAGCATGTTGGAACCAATAGCTGGAGGGTTTTAAGTTATGTAGGACTGGTCAGTTGGCAGACCTGAACAAAACACATTTCAATGATTTCTGGTCAATGTATAAAGAAGAATGGCAATGGATTAGCCCTGAACCTCTTGGTGCTCAAAAGATAGCTGTGAACACACTTGACTTCTTGTTTTCATAGCTGAACACTCTGTTTCCTATATGTAAACAGCCAATGGAACAATGCACTGTGTTCTTGTAACAACAGTTGTCAGTGGGACAGAACAAAGGATGAATGAACTTGACTTGTATTTTAATTAAAAAGATCTGATACCTAACTTCATTGTCTATAATCCGAATTCTGCTACATGTGGTCAAGTTTCTGGCCATATGGAGATTCAGAAATAAGTCTATTGGCTCTGCTGTCACAAATAGAGTGACAGCCTCTTCTAAGCTAACAAGCCCTAGGGTAAAATATAAATGGCTATTTCCATAAAGGAGACTGAACTGAGAGATTTTTATCAACTCTGCAGAGTGATGTACATATGTATGTAAGCAGGTGTAAATCCATATCATGTCATTTAATCTTTATTAGTTTCAGTGTTGCACTGTAGTCATGATAATGTGGGCAAAGCACATGAATGTTTTAGGAAATATGTGGACAATCCATTGCTTTCGTTATTTTGTTTGTTTGTTTGTTTTTTTTTGTTTGTGTTTTTTTTTTGTTTGCTTGTTTGTTTGTTTGTTTTTTTTGATCTGTTGACTTTTATCAAACTCTTGAAAACTACAAGGACATTTCTGTAAAGAAAAAATTGTTGATCAGTCAGTGGCAACCCTGGATCAACAAAATCAAAAAAAAAAAAAAAAAAAAAAAAAAAAAAAACAAGAAGAAGAAGGAAAAATAAAGAAG
This sequence comes from Peronia peronii, assembly GCA_039654565.1. NCBI lineage: Eukaryota > Metazoa > Mollusca > Gastropoda > Systellommatophora > Onchidiidae > Peronia > Peronia peronii. Next base: position 15,309 of record JBCEWB010334935.1, on the reverse strand, counting down.
ATATGACATCTTAGATACTGTCAAGTAAAATGCTCAGTTCCTGACGCAAAGAAATAAAAAATGGGAAAGACATGATGAGTAAACAATCAATGAGGAAGTAGATGAAAATGCAATGTAAAAACAAGTCCAAAAAGTCAAAGGAGCCGTTGGATAATGTCATTTTTAATATCATATTGGATCAAGGCAGGATTTGCTCCTTTATGGAAGACTGACTTTTTTGACAGAGATGATAAATGCAGAAGGTTTAAAAATCCAAATGAAACGCAGGGAAATTTTCTGCAGGTGAAAAAAAAAACATCTTCATCTTTCTGGAATCTGTGAATTGCCTGTATCAGTTCATTATTACAGGTAATCAACAGAGACAATGGATCACTTTCTTCTTCTAAGAGAACATAAAAATGGATATTGAAGAAAACAAGTGCAGTAGAGATGGAGGAGGAGGGGCAGTTACCAAGTTGTCATGTTGCCAAGGAATCAGGCGTTTGTCTCTCAATAAAAGTATTGCAGGTTCAAATCCTCATTGGTGATTGGAATAACCTGCTTTTTTTTTTTTGTTCAGTGAGACAATAGTCCCTTGGCCTCTCTTGCAGAGTAACCCAACGTCAAGTCTTCTTGGACAAAAGTGAATATATTTCTGAGGACCCATTTGTATATTTCACATGTTACAGAACCCTTCGCCTTTGATATTTGGATGAAGAATAGGTGTAGATGCTGATGTTCGGGCAAAATTTTCCAAAACTGCAAATTTCTTTCTGCCCAGATTTCTTCTGACCAAAATGGCAGGCATTTAAAGCCAAGATAATCCTATCTTTGGATTGAAAGGCTGAATGCATACCTACAAAAAAAAAAAAAGAAAGGAAAAAAAAAGGAAAAAATGCAGTGCTAAATATGCAGAGGAAAGCTCTGCAAAGATGAAGACTTTTGGGATGACTAGATGCAGCTCCCAGATATGACCTTGTTGTGGCAAGCTATATTGGTGGCACGTTTTTCATGTTCTAGCAATGTCTTCAGATCTTATCAATATATTTCAATGAAGTTCTCTTATCACTTTTGGTATCCGTATGCATGACAAAACTTTATCTAGAATGGATTCCTCATTAAAAATCAAGGTGTATGTAATTTACTGTGTTGTATAATTTGAATTTTTCAATAACACATGTTATGTCCACTGACTAAGAAGCTGTTTGATTTGTGTACTGATTGTCATAAGAACATTAAGGCTTCACCTCAGAGGGTTATGTAATGCTCTACAAGCTTGGAGATACATTGCGAAAACCATGACTTTTCTCCTTTTATGTACAAAAATATCAAAGGAAGTAGTCTAACCTTTTTCTCTTCTTTTGTTGTTCATATCTCAAACAATTAGAAACAAGATTATATTCCACATTATCCATACAGCCATGAAAATTGGCCTGATTTGCATTATGAATTGTGAATGTTTTGAATTTGAAACAGATCAAAGATTCACAAATTTTTTATTCATGATCTGATTTTGATATTTACAATGTATCTGTAGCAAAATATTTCTACTTCCTAACCGTTGACTTGTTTCGTCAATCAGCATCAAGTCATTGGAAAACTCCATCAAAGAGAAGGAAGAGAAAATACGACAAGCACAGCACAATGTCAGCGTTTTGGAAAGACAAATAAGCCAGATGAGCGAACGCAATGAAAACTTATACATGGAGTAAGTCTCAGATAAATGGTACTCTAATTATGTTAAAATTTGTCGAAAATTGCATGTATATTACAAAGCTGATTAAAAAAAATTAAACTCCCCTAAAAATAAAAATATGGAACTTTCCCATAGAACAATTGATAATCTTGTTAAACTACATAAAGTACTGTCTAGTGCTCCTTTATTATAAATGGGGATTGTTTTTGAATAGCCTAATCATTTCTTTCTGAGAAATTTTGAGGTTGTTGAAGTGATAGAGTGGTAGAAATTATTTTTGCCAATTTTGTCAGAAATGTACTCTATGAAAAATTCACAGTGTAAGGAAAATGTTTTCTTCTTTTTGGAATAATTTAGTCAAATTTTTCTGGGATCATCATTTCAGACTAGAAGAAACATGATTTTTTTCTGAATTTACAGTGCTCGTTCAATAATTCTTATGGGCAGCAAGGGGAAAGTAATCGGATGTGAAAAACAATTCCCATTTTCTTATTTATTCATCGACTCTTTTTATATACAGGTATTTATTTTTAAAAATTTTATTCTATTTTCTTGTTTAAGGAATATGATGGCTAATTTATTCTTTCTTAATTCACTTTTTCTTGTTGTTTTTTTTTCTTAATTTAAAGAAAATGCTCATGGATACATTCCCTAATTTTTCAATATTTTACTTTTGATTAGTGATTAAAACTCAAGATGTATTATTTATGAAAAATCTAGAAGGTGAAAATTGATAATCTTGTTCTTCCACATATCTCTATATTCAACTTGAAGAAAGGGTCACTAGATGTTTGTATTCACAAGATTTGTGTACAAATTTGTTCTTTAAAACTCTTAAAGTTTGCTGAGTATGACCAAGCAAACCAGAGATATTCAACAGATTCTAAATAGCTCATAATTTTCATAAAATTGAATACTAAATGAGTGAATTTCAGAAAGTTTGATATCTGTTGAATTTTCTGTAAGCAGGTGTTACCTCAGACAATCTTTGGTTACCTGATGAATCCATTGTTTTCATGATAAGTATGCGTATTCACTTTTTCAGACTGAAATCGACCAAGATGGAATGGGAACATTATCAGCAGGAGGTGGAAAGGTGAGATCAATTTCTTCCAGACAAGGGAGATTGTTTTTGACAATTTCTGTTACTTTTCTTTGCCAGAAAGACAAGGAATATTAAACGAAAAAACAATCTTTGCTCTTTGTTTGATATTTGCATCATGAAAAATTCATGGCATAAGGGAAATGTTTTCTTCTTGTAATAATTTCATAATTTTTTTTTTGTTTTCTTTTTCTTGTGTGTGTGTGTGTGTGTATGTGCCCAATCTTTCAAATGACAAGAAAAAAAAATGAATATTTTTGTTCCCTTCTTTACCCTGCTTGTTCAATACCCAGTGCGTCTGGCAGTGAGATTAATAGGGCTGATCAAAATCAGTGCACATTGCTTGGTGTTCATGGAGCATATTATGACTGAGGCATATCTCATTTAAGTAGTAGTTGTCATTATGCTATTCAAGAGGAAACATTTCATCTTGTACATCCAGCTGTGCCTTTTCCAAGATTTCTGTTTTGTTAAATATGTTACATCTGTTGAATTCAGTTTTGAAAAAAACAAACAAAAAAAACACCCTTGGATATAAGTATATGTTGAATAGCTCTTCTCAGAAATAGAAAGGAATAGAAAAAATCCATTTGAATATTTAATATCATCTGTTGACTTGTAGCCAGATTCCATGGATTCATGTGTTGATACAGTGCTCAATGAGCCATTTTGACCATCAGCCAAGTTACTTCCCTTTACCAAGTACAGGCGGTAAAAGACAAGCATTGTAAAGAAGGAAATAATCACTTTAGCTCCTGTTATTTGAAACGTGAAGCAAAAAATTATGAAAAAATTATCAGAATGCAGAATACATTTTCACCATGTGGTGAATTTTTCTGAATTTTGTGTTAGTTGTGATTCACGTAAGAGAAAAAGTGATTCCTTCTTTACAATGCTGATATTATTATTATACCTCATGAACTCGTCAAAGGGAAGTAATTTGCTTGACAATCAGAATGGCTCATTTTAAAATTTTTTTTTAATTTCACATTTAAATGTGTGCTTGTGCCATTTGCCTTGCTTTCTGGATTTGTTTCATGGATATGGTTAAGCCATACAGCATGCTAGTTTTTCTCACTTTTTTTTTTTTTTCACTTATTTCAAGCTGAAAGAGATTAAATATTCTTATTGGCATAAATGCTGCATTCTTGTTGTGATTGTAAAAAAAACATTTTTTAAAAAATGATAAGTTAGATAAAAGTTGGTTCATCCATGTACCTTGAGATCTCATGTGGAACTGAAAACCATGACTTCAGAGTTCAGACTCAATTGTAATTATCAGAGATAAGTTGTTAGAACAGATACACACAATTTATGCAGTTATGTCGTTTGCCCACTGCAAATTGTGGTCACTGCTGGACAAACTCATATGAATGAAGTTATTATACATTATCATTGTCATTTTATAATTTTTTACCTCAGCTACTTCTTTTTTGTTGGGGTTTTGAACTATGATGTTAGCCATAATTACCATTATACAAATAACCTTACTATAAACAAAAGTTTGCCATAGTGCATTTACAGTATGTCACTATCACCTACTACTACTGATGGATATTATAAGTTTCTCTTGCATGAAGTACTTTTTGGATCCTTTTATTAAAACAGCGCAAATTGAGTTAGGCCATTGAAGAATAACTGACAATATGTTATGTATGAATTATGAATTTATGAATTCACTTTGTTAGAAATTATTTTTTTTGCTGTAGGCTTCAGTCAGTACTAGATGATCATTATACGGAGAAGATGGATTTGAGCTCCAGAGTGGAAAGTCTGCAGGAAGAGAAGGCCAAACTCAACCAAGTAAGCTCATATAAGTGTCTTTGTTTCCTTGAAAAGTTTGTCTGTGTTAGCAGTGGACAAAAAATGTATTGGCCAAAAAAGGTGGCTGATGGACGCTGACAGTCATGACCCTGGTGTTGCCGGGGCTCTAGATGATATCAGGAAGTTAAAGACCAAAACATCTAATGAATGAGCCCAGTCCTACTCTGAAGACCATCACTTGTTTTGCCTCATCTGAAGAGTTCTCATACCATTGGCCTGATAAATTTGATGCTGCAGATTCACAATTTTCTTAAAAGCCTATTGGTGCTTTGCATTCAAAAGAATCATTTATTTTGATTGATATTTCTGTACTTTTTAGAGATTGCTCCAACTTGTATTATCATTGGATTTTGACTGAGTTCCATAAATGAAAGAATGAAGTAATCAGTATGAAAATTTTGTGTGCAGCATGTAAAGTGTATCCTATGAAAGATTTATGCACATTTATATGTCATAAAATTTGATAGAGACTTTGTTTAAACTAAGATGGTGATCTGTTTAAGCACTTCAGACACCCTCAGTTTCTAGTTACAGTACTTCTTAAATAATCCACAAATATTGGCTGAAATGTTTGTGGATCATTCAAGAAGCATTCCAAGTGTAGAATTATCTAGAATTTTGTATTTCATTTGACCGAGCAATGGCTTTTTTTTTTAAAAAGCTAAAGGAGTAATAGTATGAAAGTTCTCGTGTGTCCAGGTTTTTTCTTGGTACACTAAGTCACCATGATTCAAAGTGGACCCTTCAAATACTTTATTATTGATATGAAATGTAACTTGTCCATGTTGTGTGTAACTTAATAAAGGAACTTCAAGCTGTGAAGGAATTAAACAATCAGCTGGTGGAGGAGAGCAACCGGCTGATTGGTCACACCAACACCAATCAGAAGATCCGTCTCTTTGACAAGAAAAATCAGGAATACAATGAACTGAATAAGGTCAGTGATGAAATGATGAAAGGATCAAAGCTTTGAATATGTATTTTGTCACCCCAGAATTAAATTGCTTAACTACAACAGTTTTATGTTGTAGTTAGGACAATTTAATTCTGGGGCCACGATTTGTTTCATTGTGTGGCATGGTAATGAGTCAGTCATATTTTATTTCCATTTGCCAGGTACAAAAGGTATAACACATTACAAGCATTGCAAAGAAGGCAAAAAAATCTAATTTTCTCTTGTTGTTTGAAATTTGAGGAACAGAAAATTCTGAAAAATTCATTATGTGATGAAAATATATATATTTTTTTTCTAACCATAGTAACTTTTCCATAATTTTTTGCCTCATATTTCAATAGCACAAGAGAACATTATATTTTTCTTCTTTACTATGCTTGAGTTATGGCAAAGAGGAGTAACTTGGCTCACAGAAAAAATGGACTATTGGCTTGACCAGACAGAAAGCTGGACACTGAAGGAATTGGGCATACAATTTTTCTTCTTTCTTTCTTTCTTTTTTTTCTCACCAGTCACAGATAGGCTGGACGGACACTTTTTTTCTGCAGTGATTTGCAGAAATAGCTGCTGTTCTGATACAGCTGAAAGTAATGATGTTGAGCATAGACAAGCAACCAGTTGGGTTGAGCCTCGTTGTTTGTCATAGACAAACCAAGCTGAGTAACCATTGCCTCTGGACAAGGCATTACTTAGGGTTGTCTTAGTGTGACAATGTTCAGCACTTATATAAGACATTTGCCTCATCCACAGATGTGGACCATTTTTTCCATTTCATCTCAGAAGATCTGAAAATATGTGGTGAAACAGAACATTGCATGTTTCAATAAAGATTAATGCAAATTGCATGTAAAATATACGAATAACATTTCGTATGAGAGTAACCTACAGTTGTTCTTATGATATTGTCATGGTGCTGTGTTGTGCAATCTGTAGGAAGTCAGTCTGCTGCCAAATTTTTCACATATAGAGTTCTTAGTGTAGATGGAGAGAGAAGTTTTGTGTATTTTTACTTTGGTTGTAAAAAAAAAATATGTATAAGTAACTATGACTCTTCTATGTTAAGATATGAATGTTCAGAATTAACTCATGGGATCCTACAGATAGTAGAATCTTTTCAGTGAAGCCCTTTTTAGCATCCAGGGGATCATTTCATGGGGTTGCATGAATATATCAGTTTTCTGTACTATCCGGACTTCAGAGCCTCATCCTACATGCTTATATAGTTATGAATATTTTTGTGATAGCTGTTGCAAATACAGTGGAATCTGCTTAAAGTCAACTTCTCGGGACCGAGAAAAAGTATTGACTTTAAGCAAGGTTGACATTATCCATTATCAGCGGACATAATCTCTGGTAGGCACATGTTATCAAAATGTGTGTTGTGTATTTATCGGGTTATGTCTGTGCCCCTTATCCCTACGAACAGAGCTTCTCCCTCTAACTCTAAGCTAGTAATAGTAGTATTTTGCCGTAAGTCAACATCTTTATGAAGTTTCAACTTTGTATCCAGATTGAAAACAGTATTTTTTCTCAGATATTCTGATCATGGAGTTGAAGATAAAAGTTATTAATAGTAATAGGTTGATTAGTCATGGCGAGCACAGAATGCAGGAATGAATGTGATCTAAAGCTGTCTGCACTGTCTTTGTGTGTGTGTAAACAAATTGGGCAAAGGGAGCCGAGTGTGGGTAGGTATCTGTGTATTTTTCGCACAACGTGAAGCAAGCAAAGAGGACCAAGCGTGGAACTGTGTGCCACTCGGAATAGTGTGTGTGTATCAAGGGGGTCAGCGGTCAGATGTATTGACTGGGTGTGTGTCCACGGGCTCATCAACGCATGCAAGAAGGAATTGGTGTGTGTTTGTGTATCCCCGCCAACATGAGACAGGTGAAGAGAGTCAAGCGTCTTCATGATAGGTCTACATGCTACAATGTGTCATAATAAGGAGTCTCTCTCTCTCTCTCTCTCCCCTGTCTTGACTTTTTTTCTTTGTCTTCATGATTTACGGCTGTCAGTTGGCCAGTGTGGGTCATTTGGAGTTGACTTGAAGCAGAATCACCACTGAAGATATTGGTATCAGAAACAAGATTAATGAAATATAAAGGTGAAAAAAACGGGACTGTTGAACAGGTTGACTTTACCTGAGAATTGACTTTAAGCGAGTTGACTTCTTGTGGGTTCCACTGTACTAGAGATTTCATTCATAACAGACGTATACATTTAGTTTTCTTACTGTTCTAGCCCAGTAAGTGTTTTTAACAGTGATTCTTAGACATTTCAAGTTACGGTAAAAAAATCACAACTTTGCTCTTTATTTTCATCAGCACTGTCTCTAATTTCTTTTAGCATTTATTAAATAAAAATTTGAAACAATATATGGAGTAGGTTTCTCTTGCTAAATATTGGGGGTGTAAATTTCAGGACTACCAACCCTTATGAATTTGATATAATCATTACAATTTTTTTGTACTTGTGTGTATTAATTACAATGTTGCGGTCATAGTTACAGACTATATTACAATGCTCTCAACTCATGATTTTATGTCAGAAGTGGAAAAAAATTGGTCATTTTTATGATGTGACAAGAGCTAGACAGTTTGAACGCCAAGATTGTCAAACAATACTTTTTGACAAAAATATTCCTGACATTCTGTTATGTATAAGATATACATTTCGTATATGTTATCTAAGAACATCCACAGGAAATCACTGATTCATTATTAATTTGTCCTAAAGTATTAATTTTCTATTGGAACTCTAAACTTTCAAAATTTCATATATCACTGATGAAATGGAAGGATATGTCCTTATTTGTAATGGCGGTAAAAAAAAAAAAAAGAGAAAGAACTGTCTTATCTTTTCCATGTCGTGGCTAGCACTACTGTTTCTATCATTTCAGAAATACCAGGAACTTCTAATTGAATACCGGAAACTGGCACAAGACGCAACTAAAGCTCAGTGCAAGCTAGGCCTGAGTTCCTTGTCCAAAGTTCCTGGGTCATCAGTGGGAATACGAGACATCACCAATGTTAGCACAGACTAACATTAAATGTTCATATTTCAAGGCTAGAAGATATTGTCACTGCTGTGAAATAATGGCATAAGCCAAGTTCAGCATTTGGAGATATTGAGAGAAGACATTGTTTATGAGTCGTGCCATGATTCTATTCAATCCATATAAAACCCTGCTAGTGCATTTCTTTTTTTTAATGACATTGTTTGATAGTTCTCATGCCCAATGATGTCATGAGATAACAGTAGTTATGTATTTGACCTAAGTCTTGGTCTATGCCATTATTGCAGAGAGTGATGACATGTCATATAGAGTAAGAATGAAGAATGTAATCATCCAAACTGTTTCAGCTAGATAAGCTGTAGAATGATGGAACTAAGAGTACCGCACAGTTTCATTAATTTCAAATACGTGGATAATGAAATTTGGATATAAGTTACAAATAATATTTTGCTTGAATGGAAGCTTGTTATGATTGGAACGCTAAGGCTCTGTATTAATGGATCTGCACCTTTCAAGTTTTAGACAATAATTCTAGTGGAAACAGATTCGTGATCAAAAAAGCATATATTTTGGAATTAGTGTTATCATGAATACAGTTAGATCAAGAAATAACACATAACAAGAGTTTGGTTTCAGCATTGTCAGTATTATGATAGATTCTGAACTTGGTGAAGGTATAATAAAAGACGTTTTGATTAGCCGCTGCATTATAACTGACAGCAATGCAGAATTTTACAAATACAATTTTAAAAGATCAGATTTCTATCATGCATTTCTCCTATGTACAGTGATAATTGTTATTTTTGTTGATGATTATCTACAAGTTTGAATTGAACATTATAGTGCTTGCACAATAATCGCGATTAAGAAAAATGCTTTTTATTTTTTGTTAGATACTGATAGTGAAGCACTGATTTTAAACAAACTGAAGGAAAAAAAATGGGTAGAGCAAACTTGAGAACATTTTTAAACAGATCACTCTGAAATAGATTTCTTTGTATGTGAGTGTGTGCGAGTTTTTTAAAATTTGAACTTCAAAAAATGAAATAACTGTTGAGCTTCAGTGTTGTTTAATGCTTCAGTGCATCTTTTTTTCTCCCTTTTTTCCTCAAAATGTCTCAGTGGATGTTCTGGACTTGATCTCAGAAATGACTAAGATAATTCATTATTTGAAAATATTATATATTATTTATACATACAATAATTGGCAGTCTAATATAGGCATGTAGTATTATTTTTTTTTGTTTTCATATACCAGAATATTTGCTCATACTACTGGGAACTGGCTCACATTTCAGATTTCAGAATCATTCCTCCAGAGCAATGATAGTTGACAGCTATGGTCCCTAGAGGGATAGTTGTTCAGTGTTTGTCTCATGAAGTGGCCCACACACCAGTGATGGATGGTGTCTATACATTACAGGAAAATTAAATATTGTTGTACATCCATTCATTACTCCTTTTGATCTACATTAATTGTTCCAGACTGAGAAGAAAAATACAGTGTCGGCTACGACTACTATTAAGACTGAGGTCAAATATCTCATAGATCTGATAATGACTGAGGAAATAATTGGATTGCTTACATGACTTCTTTTTAGCATTCTTATATTTTAACTCCAGAAGTGCCAGAAAAAAAATATGCTGGAGTGCGGATGTGTTCACAAATTGCAATCTAGGCTTAAAAAAAACAACATTAGACAAAAGTTTTAATCTCTTGCTATTGACCTGAGTTGTGATTTATTTGGAAAGTTATTTGTAAATTCAGAAAAATTTTGAGTAGGATATTTACCAGAATGGTCCTTTGATTTTCGGGAGTTCGGGAGCAATAAGCCTGTGAAACAGTACTTCCTCTATCAGCCATTGTATGACCTCATTGTACATATCTACCATCATTATGTGCAAGAGTTTATTACTATACTATTACAGATTTATTTCCAAGCAACTATAAAAAGTTATCACTGATAATTCTGAAACTCCCAGCAAAACATTACATAGCAGTATGATCTACCCATAACTCGTAGTGTATTGTTTGAATATGTTTTTGAATGATGTTGTATGCCATTTGACAGATTGTAATGCAAATGCTAAGGGAATAGACAATATCGTCATCCATTCTCATGAATGGGTGCATCATTACACAGAAGTTTGACATCTTTGGAAGGCGATATGGCTATCGATATATAGCTTTGTGAGAAGGTTAAAAAAAACAAACAAACAAATATTTTTTTGAAAAACCTGAAATATATATATATATGCCCCTTCCTGAGATGGGCAACGAAATTGTTCATGTAAATAATGATTATGTCAAGGATGAGAACAACTTGATCTTCCACCAAATAATTATATGTCATTGTTCCTCTTTTGAATACAAATGCCACTGCAATCAGGATCAATTTTTAGAATTTCAAAACCTCAAGTTTTAATGAACTGCAGAATGTAAGAAGATAAATATGTTATAACTGATATGACAGTGTGATAGGAAATCTTTTTTTTTTTTTTTGAGTGGCTCTTCTCCAGCAAGACGTGATTATTAGGTCTGAAATATGTTGTTCAAGGTCTGAGAGATGTGACTAGAAATGTATTCCAATGATGCCTAAAGAAATTTTCCTTTATAGAAAGAATAAAATGTATGAATTTTGCACATATGAATCATGGTTGGTTTGATTTCAGCTACATGTAATTTCGTGAGAGTTAGTATTTAAAAAAAATTGCACAGGTATGTTAATTATTTAACAATCTAATTTTAGATAAGTTGAGACCAAAGGAAGGTGTTCGTTGATGTGTCAGTTCTTGTTACTGACACTTCTAGCCAATCTATATGTCCAGTCTGTCTGTTCTCATACCATGGAATCTACAATATTATGCACTTCTGAGACTGTCAAGAGGACTTACTCTTGTACATAACAATTTGCTTATCCAAATATGTTGTAAAATGAGCATTGCTAGTTTGAGTGAAATTAAAAGGAATATTGTCCTAAGAGGACTTCCATTTGAGCTTGACAATGTAAAACCATACTCATGTATTCCATCCCTTCACCAAAATTTATGGATGGCACAAATTACTTCCACACTTATACTGATTTCTGTTTTCTGGCCATTTATTTATTTCAAAGAATAAAATTGATGAAAAGTGTCTCCTCTTACACAAGGTATCCAAAAAATGTAGAACAAAACACAACAAACAAATTTTCTGTTTGGGGAATAGAAGATAGCTTGTATGCTGAATGATAGGAAGGATATTGTCCACTCCTTAGCTGGTTGATTTAAATCCAAATGTGTTGACAATGTGACAAACACCAGAATATGTTTAGAAATCTAAATGCATACAACTACAGTTAACCAACTTTTATTTCCATCAAATAACATTTTTTAATAATATGCATACAAAATCATTTACAATGTTATTGGCTGGAATTATCATGGAACCAATTACTTGTATCATCATGAAGAGAGCTTGTCAGTGCCATATTTCCATTTATCCTCAATGTTTATGCTACTACACAAATTTAATAAGAAATGAACCAAAAAAAAAAAAAAAAAAGGAAGGATCACTATAGAAGATGGATAAATTTGTTCATTCTATTACAACGATAATTTCATGAGCTTAACCTTGCCTAGAGTACTGCCAAAGAAAAAAAGAATAATTAAAATAAACATGCATACCAGTGATGTATCTTGGTGATTAAACTAACAATAGGTTTCATCCACAAACAATTGAAAAAAGAAAGTGCTCTCTTGTGCAAAAGATGTATAAAGAATTTTTTTAAAACCACATATATGCAAAAAGAACTTCAGCTCTGAGGTGAAATGATCTAAATATTCTGTATGGGAGGAAATAGGTTCCTATGTTTTTGTTACAATCGATACATTCTCAGGAAAGGTGGAATAGAGGGAATCTACAATGTTCATGTACTTCACAAACCTTTCACTTTTCCAAAAAAATTCCTATATTGAAAACCCATAAACATCTATCATAACTGAGATATTTGTTCAAAACAAATGTAAGAATACAAGTGAAACAGAAATAAAAACTACAGCCTCTATAACAACTGCCTACAGTGAAATGTATGTAAAATAATTATGATTATGGAAATTCCCATTCCCTTATAAAAAAAAACCAAAAGAAAACATTCTGTGCTATTTACGACAGGTATTACTGTTACCGCCACACACATACATACAAATCATAAACATAAAATGCAAAAATATGACACTCATTTATCTTGGTGGCTCTTTGTTTCAGTGGATAAAATGTCGCCTTGACCGAGTGAAATGAGTAAAGTTTAAAAAAAAAAAAAAAAGGAAAGTGAGCTTTGCTTTCATTTTTTTTTTGTTTAAGAAAAAGGTCTACTTGTCTACACTTCTTCTGTGTCTGGATGCTCACATTCAATACTAATTCCTGTGATCTGAGGTTCAATAAATTTGGCATTTCTAGACAGAGGCCTCCTTTGAGATCTATCTCATTTCACCTGGTCATGTGACAAATACTGTATACTGAACGTCTCCTCACCACTTGCCAAATACATGTAAATACATCACCAATGTTACGTTTTTTATAAATTCTGGGACTGACTTCAAGAATCTGTGATCAACTCAGTACATATTACATGTATATTCATTCTTTCATATTCTTTCTTTCTCCTTCATATTAATCATATATAAAAAGTATAACTGGTTAATAGGAACACAATTACATGTATTTTGATCTATAATGATTTTACTGAATTGGACAAAACAAATGCAAACGTCTTACTCACTCACACCTCACATGTCACCATCGTATTTGCGTGACTCCATCTAGGCAGTGGTCTCCACCTAAGAGCCCAGTCCACCTAAGAACCCGCCTCTGCTGCGAAACGGAATTTTTCCTCTATAATTTGCCCCTCTAAGAACCCACTCCTGGCGCTCCCAAATAAAAAAATCCGCCTAAGAGCCCGGTGTCAGGACAAGACACCTGAGTACTTATGGTATAATTCCACATTATATCATCTACTTGAGAGAAATGCACAGTGCTAGATGTGCAGTAAAATGGGGACAGGGTTGGAGAGAACAGGTAGACAAAGGAATGGAAATGATGGTTGATGTATGACTGCATAATCAGGCCATGTTGTTGACTAATACGTACCATCTCTTTGTTTGACAACACGTGGGATAGTACTGTGATTGGCTTTGTGGATAAGGAGGAGTAAGTTTAGCATCCTCGCTGGTCAGCAGTTCTGCGACTTTGGTCGGTCTGTAAACACTTGGGTCACTCGCGCAATTATCCGCGGGGTAGCATAGCAATATCATGTTTTCAATAATGATACTGTTATGTAAAAACTCACACGGCATTTAAACACTGGGCAGTATTGGTGTAATTATATGCTAAAAAAGATCAGGAACTGCTATATCTAATTGTAACATACACATAGGGAAGAAGGCTGTACTTATTCACATAGATAAATCTTTGGTAACTATCAACTAATCATAGTAGTGAAGACAATCTATGGTCAGACGGGTTGCGTAACTTTTCAATCCGCCTAAGAACCCGTCTGCCTAAGAGCCCACTTTTTTTGTCTCCTGATGACCGGGTCCTTAGGTGGAGACCACTGTATCACCGTATGCTTTGGCGGAGGTCGAATGGTTGGCCAAAGACACATTGTAATGCAGTGCCCCAATTTCTTACGCTGACCCTGACCTAGTCATTTATAGTGATGCTAGTTTGCATGCCTAGGGTGCCGTGTGTGGGAGAGAGAGAACAGGGGGTCCTTAGTCAGCTCTGGAGAAAAAGTGGCACATTAATGAACTGGCCTTGTTTGCTGCATTTTTAGTTATAAAAACTTTTTCTAAAAAGCTCACAAATAGAATAGCTTACATCAGAATTTTTGTAGACAATACAACCTCCGTGGCTTGCATAAATAAAATGGGCTCTTCAAAGTCAATTGCTCTACACAATTTGATCAGAGACATTTGGGCCTTGTGTGCACATTAACACATATGGCTGTCAGCAGAGAAAGTAGAACAATAAACATTGATACAGAATGGATGCTTAATGCATCATTACTGGAATCTGCTCTCACATTACTGAAATTTGATCCTGATATTGACTTGTTTGCCTTCCGGCTCAATAACCAGTTTTCAACATATATATCTTTCAGAGTTGATCCAGGTGCTTTTCGCTGGATGCATTTACGATAAGCTGGAGTGGGAAAAAATTTTACACATTTCCACCTTTCTCTCTCATTTCTAGGGTCATACAGAAAGTGAGGAAGGATGAGGCAACAGGAATAATTGTGGTGTTGTACTGGCCAACACAGCCCTTTTTCCTGCTGCTGATGCAAATCCTTGTGGAAAAGCCAGCAACTAATTCTCTCAGTAAGAACAAATCTACTGAGTTTACCAAGCGAACTGCAAATGAGACACCCTTTGCACAAAAAGCTCCGCTCACTGACATGCAAAGTGTCGGGGACAAATTCCAAAGTGAAGACTTTTCAGATGAGGCAACCGCCATTCTCATGTCCTCATGGCGAGGTGATACACGGAAAGTGTATCACAGATATATTGAAGAATGGAAACGGTACACTGCTGGGCAACAAGTGGATCCAATTTCACTGCCGAAAACTGTTGCCATTAAGGGGGCTCGCGGGTAGAAAATCATCAATTTGGGTCAAAAATGACGTTTTCATTTATTCTTAAAAGATGCTATAATCATTGTACAACTGGAAAATATACTGTTTATATTGAAGAAACATCTG
>JBCEWB010334827.1:0-21657 GCA_039654565.1 Peronia peronii | reverse complement strand
TCAACTTTTTTGATGTATTTAGTTAGTTGCCGGTGGACAGTCGTCTAAAGTTTAAGACATTTTTCGTAAAATGATGACAACCTCTGCCGTGACCCGACGTGCTTCCAAGAAAATGCCCGAGATAGTCAAATTTAGAAAGATTGAAAGACCTACAAAAACGTAACCTTAACATTTTATTACACTAACAGTAGGAATCATATTATAATCACTTTGGAATCATCTCTATAGTTTTGCCTAGCTTATTAGATGAATAAACTAATTCTTTAATTCTTTTCATACTCTTGATTCTGTCCTTGCTGAGACTGTACTTATGAGGGATCTATTTGTTATTCAACCACAGGATGACCTACATAATGCCCTAGTTTTAAATGAACCATAACAAACTACATATCAATGGATTAGCAATTGAGCAGAAACATGAACTGAAGTCAATAGAAAGAAACAAAGCCCTTCCTGTGAAGGCAACTTCATCCACACATTAGCAATTAACCCAAATGTGACCCCGGGTGGATCCAATACAGAAGAAGTACGGAATTAGTTGATATTGATTTGCTTTGCGTCCACTAACAATGCTGCCACACAAGCGTGGTGACTTAACACTTATCAATATAAATTCAATTCTACATCATTAATTTCCATCCAAGTAGAGCTGATCCAATTCATTTCCATGGATTTCTTTCCCATTAAGAGCTCAAAAGCATGAGCCCCCAGTACTACAAATGAAATACTGTGTTTCACACATCCTTATGATGAACAAACTGATGAAATAACAAATGTCATACCTGCAATATGATACTACTGTGATCAGATTAGGTTATAGAAATAGGCCATATTGGACAAATCTGTTTACAAAAACATGTAAAGAAATAATGGCAAAATTGTTTCTAAATATAAACTGACCTCTTCTGTTGATCTTGCCGTGACCTCTGATATTCCTGCCACTTGGACATTCCCTTTGGCATCTTCCCTGAGCTCCAGATACCCTGAGTCTGGGTTCAGGAGATCTCGGATCATTTCGTTGTAGATCTAATGATAGACAATGTAATATAACTATTTAGTTTGTAAGCACAACTGTAATGGCACACAACACACTCAACTCTTCTCTGCTATTCCAAAGAATCATCAGCAATCTGACATTATTAATTAATTAATTGAACTGTTCACTCAGTCAGTCAGTCAGTCAGTCAGTCATTCACTCACTCACTCACTCACTCATTCATTCACTCACTCACTCACTCACTCGCTTACTCACTCACTCACTCAGTTACTAATTCATTCACTCACTCATTCATTTGCTCACTCATTCACTCACTCACTCAGTTACAACTCATTCACTCAGTCACTAGCTCACTTACCTACTCACTCACTGACTCACTCACCTATTTACTCACTCATTCATTCATTCATTCATTCAGTCATCGCTCATTCATTCATTCATTCATTTATCTACTCATTTGGGATGTTATACAGTGAAATCAGGCTGTCGTCAAATTTTGAGCATATGGAGTTATTGGTATCACGAAGATTATTCTTTTGACTTTCTGTGCGTGAAAAAAATTGTGTTCTGCCTTATGCAGAAGTCGAGATATTCCCAATGAAAGACAATGGAAGTGGCCTGTTATTGAGAAAATGGCTATATTCCGCCATGCCACTAAATTATAATTTTTGGGCTTTACTCAATCTATTTCAACAAATGTAAATCTGAAATGCATTTTTAGATTGATATAGAGGGATTCCGTGGAGGAAAAAAAATTGCTTTTAAAAAATTCATTGACTATTGAAATTGATTTCTCCTCTTGCCTCAGTTTGCCAGCGCTGATTTCATCGTGTGACGTCTCATTTGTTTATTTCATTATTTATTTGTTTACTATTAATTTATTCATTCAATTATACATTTATAAATTTATCAATTTATTTCACTACTAATGTTAAATTGAATCAATAAATCTGCAATTTACAAACTGTACGTGACAAATACAGCCCAGGATAGATCATGGGATAAGATAAGGTAAGATATTTAAGATTTATTTTATTTGTTCTTCTGAAGAACAAATTCTTCACTGTTGATGGAGTAGTGAATCAAGCATAACTCACTATCAGTATAAACTTAGACTATAGAAAAGTAATATTATAATAATAACAACACACATTCTCACTTCGAGATAAGACATTGTAACTTTGAAAGCCTTGTCTGTGTTTTGTTTCATCTCAAGAAATAAGTCGTTGAGAGCTTGGACCATGATGCCTGGGTCTTCGTCAGTCCCCAACATTGTGTATGTTTTGCCAGCACCTTTCAGAGCAGAAAAATAAAATAACATATAGAGCTATTATACCATTCACACTGATTGCATATCCAGTTCTTAGAACCAACAGCACTACCAAACTGCGTTTACATCCTCAGTACTGGTGCGGGTGTAGTGACATGAAATACAGTTCAAAACAGGATAGGGCTTTTGTTGTTCTCTTTGATGACAAATCAGCCTTTAGCCAGGCTTGCTACTTCTCTTTGTAAGCTTATAGCATAAGCGGTGTAATACAAGCATAATAAAAACAAGGGGAAAAAATCACGCCTGCTGCTGCTATTTGAATTACTTGAAGCAAAAAATTATCACTATAAAATTTTTTTTTTTTTTAATTTATATTTTTTTTATTATTAGTTCTTTTCTAAATCAAATTTATCACATGGTGAATTGCTCTGATTTTTTTGTCACGCATGTTTCAAAAATATATGGTTTGTCTTGTACTTGTCAAAATGGCTCATTAAAGAAATTGCTGGGACAGCAAGTCACCATTTACGTGTTACAAGTAGGCCTATACAAGACAAGGTTATCAACATGTTAGTGATGGGCATTTTCTGTCATTCCTTTACTCTCCTCAGCTCAGAACTTGTGTTTTTCTCCCGGCTGAATTTCTCAACACTTTCTTATGTGACAATATAAGCATTAATTATATAGGCCTGTTCGCTCTTCCCCGTACTTTGAGCATTTTACATTCTAATACAATTACTACCTTGACACATTCAATGGAGACATTCACAAATGACTCCAGTTCCCTGAGGAGAGCACACAGTGCAGCTGCTTGTTAACAATAACATCCGCTGTCTACAGTGTGTAAGCTACTCATTTTAACCTAGCTAGAGCCAGGAAATGCGTGTAAATTGTCTTTCCCAAGGACAAAATGTCGGCATTCGTCAGGTTTCGAACCTGGAACTTTCAACCCCGTGTCCGACAGCCCAGCCATTAGGTCACCGACTCACAGATGATCGCTATCATCATCTTCTTACACTATGACGATAGCATCGAATTTTCTCCCTCTTCCCATGGTTAGCCACACCTCTTCTCTTTTCCATAAATTCAGTTTGATTTCTCGGACTCTATAATTCAGTTTGTTGATGCATCACTGGTAAGGCCTCTTTTCTTCATTCTTGCAGTACTAGATCTAGTAATACCTACAGAAATTTCTCAGTCTGCCAGACGAAGTTTCAACACGTACGGTACCGGTAATGATGCACTAAGGATGGCAATGCCTTCCGTGAGTGAAAATAATTTTTTTTCTTTTTCTGCATACAATACAAAAAGAAGAAGAAGAAGAGAGAGAGAAAAAAAAAAGAAAGGGGGATTGGAACATGTGTCTATGTGTGTGTGTGCGTGTGTATGTAAAAAAAACGGGGGGGGGGGGGGGGGGGGGAGGATTAGATGCAATTATTGTGGTGTCTAATCACATTCGATAGTCGCAGTACATGGCATCAGAATTTCTGCATGACCGACAAATTACTTTGCCATTAATTTTCTATATTTGCCATCGATGAACCGCCGATGACAATACTATGCAAACCGATGCCAGTTTACGTTATGTCATCCTCTGGAAGCTTCCCAAAATAGTTAGGAACAGCATAGACGAATGCCTCTCCTCGCATCGCCCCCTTTGACTGCATACATATACACAAGCCCTACTCAACTAACTCAATCCATAATTAATTCAACTGCCGTGCAAATGACTGGGGAGCCAAAAGAAAGAAAGAGAGAGAGAAAGAAAGAAAGAAAGAAAGAAAAAAAGAAAGAAAGAAAAAGATTGGGAAGCCGAGGGCATTGGCGGTTGCTGTTTTCATGGTTGCCTGAGTGAAAGATAGAACAGCGTGAGAACGTAATCAATGAAAGGCCGTTAGCGAAACAAAAGCTCAGTATTGATCAGATGGTGTCATTGAAATGACATCCTTTGCAAAGATACTCTAAAAGTAATGAGGAGGGAATGGAAAGTAGGAGAGAGGAAGGAAAGGTGGGATCAATACTGCGGAGTCGACAAGTTTGTGATAATGGGAACGGCAAGACCTTAGCATTTTGGCATTTCTGGCGCAGTGAATCGTGAATCTACTGCCGAATAATCACTTAGGAATAGCATGTTGACTTGAAATACCTTGAATAGCTGGCATGACTCGAAAGACAAACAAGAACAACTGAAGGCTACACTCAAACTCTTTCAATCCCTGCAGAATTGGCAGACAGTTAATATAGATATTGTTCATTGTACTAAACCAAAGAGGTCAAGTCTAAGGCAAAGAAACTTGGAACAAACCAAGACTAAATACTGCGAATTCTACAACTATGTGATAATGGGAACGGGCGCATTAGGATCTTGGACTATTAGAATAAAGGCTGATAGACAATATTTAAGATAAACACACGCTGGGTGACTGACGGATAGAAAGGCTGAGAGCATATCATGGGACACAATGACAATGCAAAACTGCTTTATGATATAGACTACACTACCTAGCGTTTCTTGAAAACAAACAAACAAACAAACAGACAAAATATGATGCGCAAAAGCACAAAGGAAAAACAGCATACTACAACAGTAATTTCCAGATCCGAAACGGCCAGCAAACAGGGATTCCTGCGTACAATTTTTGTTGTTGTTGTTTTATTTTGCTGTTGTTCTTGTTGTAGGAGAGAAACTAATAATTTGAACGATTTTTTAAGACGGCTTTTTTTTTCTTTTTTTTTTTTTTCCTAAATGAAAGAGAGACAAGATAAAGAATGTGGGTGAACACAATTTGTAGACGAGCAAAAGCTAAAACCAGGAAAACTGAAGCGTTCAAATCCATACATAAACAAACTGAAAAACTATAACCCGGAGAAAAAGTAAACAAAAATAAAGAAGAAGAAAAAGAAAAGGAAAATAAGAGGAAACAAATCCAAACAATTATACAGACTGATGAAAAGACAGACACGATCTAAGCTCACAATGTAGTCTGATACAACCTCAAAGACAGGCAGTTTGATACGAAGCAGGTAAAAATATAGATCTAGGCAAGATTCGGTGTGGGCTGGCACCTGAGGAACGTTTGTCAGGAAGCAAGTACCGTCAGCTTGCAAGATCCAGGATGTGAAACGGGCGGCAGGATGGACCTGATGCACAGCTGCTGTTGTCAGCGTAAATATGGGCACTATAAGCTTAATTACGGCAAACAGACTGAGAACTGCCTTCTTATGTATAATAATGATAGATGGCAGGGATACTGCCCGCTTTCCCGAACATTTCAGGCTCTATGCACTATACAATCCATTAATACCCCAACCGATCCAAAGGAGACATTTACGCAGGTACGTTCTCAGTTCACCTGAAGCAGAAAAACTGCGTTGTCTTCCTTTACGACAAAATGTCAGACCCATTAAGACTAGAATTTAAGAGTCGAATCCAGGAACTTCTGACTCAGAGTGCAACGGTCTCACCACTAAGCCACCGATACCATGATAGTATCATGCAGCAGAACACTACATTGCTAGGTTACTACGGAAGGCCATTCTGAATACTATTTGAATTATTCTGCCTGACTACTCGTTCCAATATGGCGCCGATGTGAGAATCTTTTTTTGTCCTTGTTGTTCGCACAGATTTATCGATCAAGTTCAATATCTGTCTCTCTCTCTCTCTCTTTGTTTTTCTTTCGAACTGCGTGCTATGTAAATCATTAACTCAACCATCCAAGCATGAACTATGTTGTCATGAATCCCGGGGGAGCAATAAGAGACGTTCATCGTTATGCAATTCTGGGAAATTGATAGGCGGTTCAGTTTTATTTCAACCTGAGTTCTCTGTCTGGCCATCCCGAAAGATTTCTCTCCGTCACGTTCATGGTTGAGTTTCAATATATTGATCGTTGTCTCAGTCACGTTCATGATAAAGCCATAATTAATTAATCGCCTGTCCATGATCTCAATGCACTTAGTAGCAGTAAAACTTAGCACTGAGTGATATTGTTTCTCTGCTAGATAATTTCTAACTAATAGCCTTGACCAACAATACTATCTGCCAACTGACTGAAGAATTTAAAATAATATGACAGCATCAGCTGACCACTAAGAGAGAGAGAAAGAGAGAGAGAGAGTGAGAGAGAGAGATAAATGACAACAATAGCCAAGTGACGGATTCTCAGCAACTGAAAGAGCCTGTTAACTGTCCATAAAATTTGCCATTATGAATTATAAAGGACAAATAAATGGGACGGATACACAGGGGCACCGAGTCAGATGAGACGGGCAGAGTATAAACGCTGGCAGGGCCTTAGCATTCCAGAAAGGGAGACAATGTGGCCGAAGAGTTAGGCGTCTGCCTCTCTGTGAAATGTTGCGGGTTCTTATCCTACAGGGGAATGGGAAAGATTACAACTTGCCGATTTGTCGTTTTTTTTTTTTTCTTTCTTTCTTTTTTTTTTTAATGACACAATAGTCCTATGACTTCTTGGGTAGGGAACCCTGACGCTTAGCCTTCTCGGATAATAGCCACCATATCTCGAACAAAATCTGTGAACTAAAATCGGATGAAGAGTTGGCCCAGACGCCGCTGTGTTGGCAAAATTTCAGAATTCCAAATTTGTATCCACAAAAATTCTCACCAAGCTGACCATACGTTGAAAGTCCGATAATCCTACTTTCTTAGGATTGACAGACTGCATACATCATAACAATTTAAAAAAGGAAAAGAAGAAAGCCATCATGGCTGGCTAATATATCATGAATCCACTATTAAACAATCTCATAGGAATAGTATGTTGAAAACTTTGACTATTGGGTATGACTGAATTGACAAAGAAGGACAACTGAAGCGGTCAAGGTTACACTCGAACGCTTTCAATCCCTGCAGCGATAGCAGACAATGGCATTGTTCCTTGTATAGACCGAAGGGGTCAAGCCTAACGCAAGGCGTTTGGAATCAACCAAGAGATAGCAGAGGACAGGCACTGACCTGGATCTTCTGATGCATATCATGCAAATACCAGTACTAAGCTAAGTTCGCTCTGATTCGACAATGAGGGGCCAGAAGACACAGAAATAATTTGACTGAAATCCGCTGGTGCCATTATTTCCTTTAAAAAAAAAAATTAAAAAATAAAAAATAAGCTACCTCTGTGCACTAGTTGGTATGAAATGAACTTTTAAAAAAATATTTTAAAATACCCATGTTTGACAGGAATGCACCCGTTCTTTAACAAGGACACACAGTACTAGATAGGTAAACACAAAGGAAAGGTAAGTTTATTTGGTGGTGGTAGGGATAGAATAGTACACAGTCTCATTTATGTTGAAAGAATTATGCCACACAATTCTCTCCAAAACCGACTGCAAAATTTAAACAGTCTTCAAAGCTGCATCACGGGGTATAATTGTAACGGAAGGCGTGGAACTACATCGGCTTCGTCACAGCTTTCTTCCTTATAAACATTAATTATAGCTGCCTGTATCGATTTGTTATGTAAACCTCATTCTTATCAATAGTAACCACGATCAACACGTTATTTACGTGCCAGAGAAAACAAAAGCAAGCCACTACATATATTTAGCAAACAAGATTTGTATCAATAAGTCAACAAGAAGATTACATGTATTAATCTTCTATAGGTATTTATGGCTTAAATTTCCTGGCCTCCGGCTGGTTCTTGCATATACTTTAATATCCGGTCTGTGTAATCTTAGACAGAAATCTCTACTTGTCACAGATCACATGCCATCGACACAACTCAAGTCTGTGCTTTCTTGTTTGTTCTCTTAGTTGTTATAAATCGTTCATTCGGTGTCATTTTCTTTTATTCATAGTATAATCAAAATGCTGATGCATTTCAGTGCAGTGAGACTCCGTTTCATCTTTACGAAATATCTCTGTTCAAGACATTTCCCTTTCCCTTACAAAGACTAACGCTACAGAAAGGCAGAAAAAAAAAGAATCAATACAGATACTTGCACAAGACATGAATGGAAAGGTGGAATATTAAGTGTGCCCGCACGACAACCAGATAACAAAATGCCGTCCTTGTCTCTTAGCGTATACGAGGTTCTGTGTGTATGA
The DNA here is from genome assembly GCA_039654565.1 of Peronia peronii. NCBI lineage: Eukaryota > Metazoa > Mollusca > Gastropoda > Systellommatophora > Onchidiidae > Peronia > Peronia peronii. The sequence continues at coordinate 13,314 of JBCEWB010334827.1, read as the reverse complement.
CGTAAACCTGTGGTTCCCGATCGAACGGCCGAGGATCGCATTAGTAGTCTGGATAGCTCGCATGACTAAAACAAACAGTCATCGAAGTAAAGTAATGGTAAAAAAATGCAAAGAATTCTATTGGGCCGGTTCAGGATCATGTTGCTATGCAAGGTTAACAAAAATATGTATTGTAAACATTAAGTATACACGTAGAGATACAGAAAAAATAATTTGTTTAGAATGTCTATTGTTGGTAGATAATTTTGACTTGTCGTTTCAAAAATAACCCTCAAGCCAAAAAAAGGTGGGGCACCCTTGACAAAAACTCGTTTATAACTATAAGAAAACATAACGGGCAGAGCTGGGACTGAAGAGAATCGGCCAGGCCTGCTGGAACTGGCAGGTACTTGTGCTATTCAAAACGTGTGCCATAATGTGGCGCCACTCTTTTGCTCCTGCTAAATGAAATCTATAAATCGTAGGTTAATTTCACATCCTTTAAAATTGCACAATATATACGTGTAACCTCAAGAAGACACAGGTTACTCTATGTTCTGCTTCGTTTCTTCTTTTATGTGTTTTTGTTTGTTTCAAGTTCCCAAAGATTTAACTGGCTTAAAATCAATGCTTCAAGAATAATATGCGAACAGCTTGGTTGGTAGTGCGCTTGGACAAGGAAGGCATAAAGTGATATGCGTACTATTTACTATTTGAACAGTTCTCATGGCACCTACAGTGTGGAGAGAATTGGTTAAAAACTTTTACTATCTCCGGAGATCTAGCAAACAGATCGACAAGCAAACAAAGTTAGATCGATCTAACTGGTATCATGCACTGCTGAAAGAATGGTTCATGTATCGTATAGGGCAATACACAAGTTCCTTATTGTCTTTTCGCCTTAACTTTGTTTGCGCTCTTGATTTTGGGTAATGTACGAAAGCACTCATGCATTTCACCGAACTTGTGTAATTCAATGTTCGTCAATCGACATGGGGAGCTTTGAGTGAGACGATAATACAGAAGTGAATAGATCTACACCCTTTTCAATGTTCAGCTCCATTGCCAGACTTTGCTGACAACAACAACAACAACAACAACAACAACAACAACAACAACACATAAATAAAACAAAATACGATAATATAAAATGAAATGAAATTGCCACTCAAGTATGTTCTCAAGATCTTTCGATCGGAAGCTCAAATGTTCATCAGCTGCTAAAGTGACAACTTTGGAGGTGTGAAAGCCCTTCACTTTTTTTTCCTCCACCTATACAAAAGACTCTTTTCTGGTCTCGAGAGAGGTATAAGAAACCATTTATGTATTTTAATGGTGATTCACGCAAGCTCAGGATGTTCAATAGTTGATGAGCTTGTCATTGTTCACCACAGCGTTAACAACCCTTGAGCATTTTTGATGATCGCGATTGCAGCAATTAATGGGCATTGAGAGCCATACTTTGCCACCCTTGAAAGCCTTTAGCACGTTGTCAGAAAATTTACAATGACCGGGGAATGAACGCTAAGGCAATGCTATCTCTATCAGCAATGTGATGTTGCTAATACACTAGATTTGTCACCAAGACAGACATTTTGTATAGCAATAAAGTATTTCGAGGTGGGCCACATGACCGAAAAATTGTCGCTCACACTTTGATTTGTGAGCATGCCATGAGCATATGAAAAACAACTCTTGACCAAGGATGAGTAGGCCTATTCAGAAACACCATTTACACAAACCCACGTCTGAGCGATGATGTAAGCGACCTCGACATAATTACCTAATGTTGTGTTGGGGTTTAACGGCACATCAGTACGAAGACGGTTATATTGCGCCTAACACGGCGGTATATTTGCACGTCAAGAAGAAGACATAAAAGAGAGCAGGACAGAAGACAGGAGCAAGGAGAGAGAGAGAGAAGAGATGTCACCCGTGGAACGTGGAGGATGGCATTCCATGGGAGACACCCCACCGATGGCAGGCTTTCACCGCCTGCAGGTGGGAGTAAAGAACCTAATTATATACCCCGGGCCCCCGAGGGGCACATAGTTACCTCGCCGTTACCGAAGGAAAGAACGGAATAACAACACTTGGTACCAAAGCGGTACTGAAAACTACTTTTAAATTATTTACCCTCTATGATAAAAAACTCAAGAACAAATACATATTATTATATTGATATGCTTACGAATCCTGTTTTCCGTAACCTTCATTACGGTCCAATCAACAGTTGTCGGCTATAAGCGGCCCACAATCCCTCTCCTGCGCTAACCCCGATCTCCATCTACCCTACCCCCTCCTCGACACAATCACAGTCTAGGAAAAGGCTGAGATTTGAGAAAGGAATATCAAAAGCTGAGTCATCTTACCCAACATCAATGTAATTATTGTGTGACGAATATTCTGAAAGTCACACTCGGCTGATCGATTTTTAAAGAACGTAACCTACATAGTCATTGGTTATCCCTTTTTTTTTCATGTCCGATTCACTCCGTACTTGATCTCAATCAGTAACATTACTGGCGCCACAAGATATGCTGTGCCTGAGTCACCCTACTTGAGAAACGTCAGTAACAAACCACAGATTTTGCATAAACTGTCTAAAGCAAATTAAAATCTATCCTTATTTAACAGAATACTAAAACTATTACCAAACCATTCTCTTGATTACTAAATTTCCAGCGACGTTACTTGAACCAAAACAATGGTAACAGTCACATAGATTCACATTGTGTCAATCGTGATATTTAGAACAATGATGCATAATACATTGTGTCTGCAGTTTTTTCTTAAATTAATTGGAGAAACTATTATTGTGTCTACTATACTCCACTACCTTGCTGCTGTTGTTGTTGCTATTATATTATGTAGCTCATGTCACAGCCTTGTCAGACTAAATGCAAATATTACATGTATGTGCCTGAATTCAGTTTTATAAGGATCCACAGTACTGACACTTCGAAGCACAGAAGATTTGCAGTTTATCTATTGTCCTAAATAAAATATTAACAATTCTTGCTCATGGATCTTCAGTATTCGACAGTGGCCTTGAGCCACGGCGAATTTGGACAACAATCCCACAAAGATGGACATCCGAATGCTCGGTCTTTCTGTTCAACATGCTAGTCAAAGGAACAAAGGAGACATGCCTATGAAGGATTCTGTCTCTTCCTTTACTTTCAATCCTTCTCAGCCGAAATTACTATTGTGAGTTTAGTAATTGTGAAGTTTAGCACCCTAAGTCTACTACACAGCATCTGGTGCCGGTGCTACAAACCAACCAGTTTGGCAATTATGAAATTAAGTCCTAATTTTCTTTATAAAATAGTTAGGAAAAATATATGATGGTAGACAATGACAGGACAGTAATTAATTCCACATTCCAATCTCTTCCATTCTTTCTCGGTTGGGGAGTTTTTTTAAATAAAGGTGGACGGAAAGAAAACAAAAACAGGTCGTAAACATAGGCACAATATGAATAATACAAGGCCAACCCGCCCCTTTCCCTCATCACCTGTAACATGGTAAGGTGATCAATTATACAGGGCCCGGCGGGACACCTTCACCGCAAATGAAATCTGCGGTCACTGTGCAGAAAAACAAAGACGAGGCCCTGACGAGAGGCCTCGGACCGTCCACTCAGATGACATGGGAGAGGGTGGTCTCTTGTACTTTAGCAAAGCCCATTTCCCCTGACCCCATCAACAGGCTGCTCGTGAGTCTCAAGTATCTTGGTCTGTGCATATTATTAAAATAACTGGCACAGAAAAAATTAATCCTGATCAAACTTTCTGACAAGCGAAAACAAGTACACTTGACAGGGATAATGAGGCTGCGCACACGACTTAACATGCCATTTTTCGCAGATTAAAGTAAGCACACAGCAAACAAGTCAAGACAGTTATCGTGTTAAAGATTAATAATATTTAGACTTTTTAAGTGTGAACATTGGCCACCACCAGTTTTTTTCCTCTTCACGAATCTCTCTTCTATCTTTCTGTCATTCACAAGTCAACGATTCCGATTTAACCAAAGACACAACGGTTAAAAAAAAATGATTACGATTCACTACTGCTATCGTTATTATTGTTGCTGTTCTTGTATTTGCTAGCGATTAATTACTGCTACGAATTCTTTATAGGAATAGTAATAAGGATTTGTCTTGAGGCGGCAGAAAAACATTAACCTGAAGAGCTATAACCTTATCAACCCAGCTTTTCATGCAACTACAACAATAGAGCTGTGGATTTTTAGTTCACCGCCAATGTCATACCGTTTGTTTTATTTTGGTAATGATGGAATAAGCGTAATTTGTGCAGAGATAAAAGGCTATAAATTCATGGCAATACATATTCAACAATCACTCACTTTCTGAACGGGGGGTTTTCCTGCATTCTCAGACATGACCGTGTATGTGTATTTTTGCTGTTGTTATTTTTGTCTATGTTGTCTGTATGAGTTCAGAAAAAGGGGCGGGGAGGAGGAGGGTGAGGAGGGGGTGAGAATGAATGGCCTTCCTGAAATGTCCTTATTGACTAAAAAAAAAAAAAAAATCGAGGTAAACAAAAGAAAACAAAACAAAACACACATACACAAAAATCTAAACCTGATTCCCATGTCATTAGTCAGATAGTTGAGCCGAGAGACAGAACAATAAGCTGGGAAAATCTCCGCCTGGTTGGCGCTGATAGTGAAAGTTTGATAACGCTGATTTAATTTGTCTGTTAAGACAATTTATTTCACGGCCCATTTTCCAGGGCGGGTGCAGATCAAGATATAGATCAGTCGAGCTCATTATCTGACTCAAGCCGCACGGAACTAACGTAGTCTGAGATATTATCAAACTATTTTGTATTTTATTACCTTATAATACCAGCTATAACATAAAAATCAATATCAGTACGACAATTAATTCATTATGAATTCTACGGAGGCAAAGATAGTCTCACAGTGCTGACGATCGCGGTTTTTAAAAGATCAATGTTTCTTTTTTTTTTTTCCCCTGACTCCCCACAGCTTGGCTGACTAATAGATAAAGTGCTCTGTTTATTTAGCGTTCATCAAGATTTGTCGTGCCCGTGCCGGACATAATATCATTATCTGATAATAGGGAGTGTTATTTAAGAAAACAGGGAATACATAAAAAAAAAAAAAGCAGAGCTATGATTTGAATACGGCTAATCTAACTGGTATTTGTTCCATTGACACGGTCTTCGTTGCTATTTTTCAAGGCAGCAAATGACAGTGGTATATTTACAGCTATCCTTCTGAGTAATATGGAGAACAGACAACCTGTCTTTGATTCTCGAGACCACATAAGTTTGCTCTTTGCGCAGTTAAAGACTGTTCGTTTGTTTTACAGCACATGTATTTCAATCTCTTGATTTGGTTTCACATTTTCTCGTAAGAGTGCAAGCCGTCGTAAAACAAAAATAAATCGTTCAGGGCTTGTGAACTTGAGTTATGACCTGTGTTCGCACTCAAATTACCTTGCCGACGTTCTGTGGAGTTTAATAAGTCAAAGGCAGTTCGTGAAAATTACTGCTTTCCAACTGCAGTCTTTATTGTTTTCTCCTGCTGGAGTGCATCTATACCTTCCCTGTGGGCCATTTGCCACCCTCTGGTCTGATTGTAATGAACAGAACGTGGTGATTTGTGAGTTATTGTGACGGGACAGCCAGCACAGGGACCATTGCTTTTATTCTCATATTTTATGTGTTGTTGACATAGAAAAAAAAAATACAGGCTTCAAGTTTCCCTTCTTACGTCCTTGAATATAATCTTCCACCCCCCTCCCCCCCCCCCCCCCCTTTCCTCGCCGATATCTTAACTTTTTGATGCGTCGATGGATACTGTAAATTCATAACAATCGAATCAGCAGATATACCACGTTGGCAACTGAAGTAATGGCAGTTATCACTTCCACAACTATCCAGTCCCAAAAGTTTATGTCTAATGGCCCCAAAACTGCACGTATTTTTCAAGCATTACGCTCCTGCTACAGTTCACGATGTGCAAACTAAAACCCCATTTGGTTCACAGGCAAAGAAAGAGCTCTTTCATGTTTTCATATCGCCATAGCCGCCCGCAGGTGGCTGAAAGGCGTAAACAGAACGTAAAACACGTCTCCACTGATCTACCTGTACATTAAAAATCGCCCCAGAAAACAGGTCAAGCATTTCGGCTTTGATGTGGCAATAAATAACCCGATAGTATTACTTAGCGTGAGCTATAGGCAAATTTGCTCAGGACTCTGGGGGAAAAAAATGCAGAATCAAGCCAATATACTCCATGCAGGCGATCAAAACAAATTATGAAACTCTGCAGCCGATCAGGCCTTGTCAATCTGACTGCAGGGAGTGTCGCTGACTTCCTAAGACAAACAACTCGGACAATGGACAGTGTGATCAGCCATGGCACTCGGCCAAAGTTTAACTTAAGCCACTGCACCTCTGGCTTGCTGACGTGCTGACCAGCATACTGACCAAAACACGGGCCTGTCTCAGCTAGGATTAGCCTATGGCTATTGCACTAAACATATGAAATCTGTCTAGCAGTGACATAATAGGGCTCGCTCTGGATCAGAAATCAGCTGGACAACAGGAAACAGACTGGAAGTAATGATATAGGACACTGCTTTTCACACTGACCGTCAAACATGGGCAGACACAGGTGATCACATAATTACTGTGGGCCTTCATAATAAAACATATTTCACTTCTTGCCTTGTTGTGTTATTTAACTCTTTTCCTAATCCAATGCACCGAGTATAAGGTACAAACTTTAGCCAGATTCCGATGAACCAAGCTGTTGGCTTGATGACTTGGTCCGTTATACATGTTAATGAAATTTAAAGACATTCCATCCCTATTTCTCTGTGCACAAATGAGTGGTCAGCATGTCGAACCAAATTTATGGCTCTCAGAAGTGTGATGAAAGTCGTGTACCGAATATTCAGCGAGTCAGAGCAAAAGAGCTAAAACAGTATCTGATACAAAACAAGAGTAACAGACTTATATTAAACTGTTTGAATGGCAAAGAGAATACAGTCATAAGGTTTTATATTTTAACAACATTACACAGAACGCATTCTGGAAAAATTTACTTAGCAAATGGAAAAATTAATTGAGCATAATTATCTGGTGCTTCGTTGACAACAACCATCCAATTCTTGACAGCTGAATGTGCTAGGCAAAGTACAAATCCTAGACCTCCACTTACAGATCAAAGTAAATTTGCACTAATGAATATTTCCTAAGAGAAATAGAGAGCCATCAAGCGAATTCAAGGCACTTATTTAATTTGTTTCTCATAAGCCACTCAGAGAGACTCCCAGTCTGTACTGTGAAAAGTTGAGCAGCCGTTTGAAAATGAGTTGAGCAATGCCACATAAATTATCATAAAGAAGATGATTGTACAGGAGCATCAAGTTGCTTTCTAAGTAGTAATGGTAGCTCTACAAACAATTTGGCAGTATTTTCTACAGAATGAAGTTTTCATCAAAAAGACAATGTGATCTAATCACCAAAGTATTTGCAAAAAAAAAAAATGACTATAAAGGCAGAAAGAATCAAATGCACAATAAAGCAAAGTTTTCTTTTTTTTTTTCTAAACATGGTTTGGAAAGTACATTGGTCAAAAGGATAGGAACATTCTACTCAAGACATTACATCATAATTGCAACGTATAAGAGATTTTTAAATATCATACTATGCATTTATGATATTAAGTAACAGTTAAACAGACAATACAGAAGAATCTAATAAATGAGAATAAGAAGGAAACACAGTGGAAAAAGACAACCAAACATTCCTGAATTCTAATGTCAACTACTGTCACTGTTGTCGTAGTTTATCTCAGGGAGAGGGGGAAGTGGAGGCAGAGGAGGGGCTGATGATTTTATGCTTTTGATCTGTGTTCGATTGGTTTCTCATTGTGCTTGTGACGTATTATTATGGTTTCTGACAATACAAATCTGTATAAGACTCTATTGCAACTGATTATGGTACACCTTATGATGGTAGACAAAAATGATAAACATTACATCAGCACATATCATTAGTATGGCAGTCGCTGAATCAAAGGGTCTGAATCAAAATGAAAATTTGTCTCGTTGATGTTTCTTACAGGAGAAAGAATGGTCTTGTAGTGAAAGATATTAAAAATTCACTGTACCTGTAGGTCCATAAGCAAAGACTGTAGCATTATATCCACTTGTGACATTTGGTATTAAAACTTTTGTCGTGGCATCATATACATCTTTCTGTTGGTGAACAGAGAACATCATAAAAAATTAAATTGAAAGAAAAATGTCCAGATGTGACCAAAACAATCACATTCTATTTCAGTAGGGCATGTGTGTGTATGTAATTCGAGCAAGTTTTCATTCTTATTATTTAAAGATAAAGCACAATTCCACAACAAAGTCAGATGGTTCATTAACTCATTCAACAGATAGATACATTCAATACTGATTCGTAGGTGAAAGGGTAAATAAACACATTTTAGAACAATGAGAGTAAACTGCATGGAGTTGTTTCATGTCAGTCACTGCACAGTAAACAATGATGAATCATATTATATTACAAATGTTCATATTTTAGCAACACATGTATTCTGCAAGAGGAGTCTATTACAGCAGTTCACAATGTCTTCCCTATGTATTTAGGGTAAAAAAAGAGACATATGTCCCTGGTACTTCCCATGATATTCCATACGTCTATATTGTAGATGAAGTGAGAACTTACTTGAGTACAGCTGCCATCAAATGTATAGTCAAACACATATTGTTTCTCCCTTGATCTGTTGGCTCTGAGGATGTCATCTGGGTCATCAGATGGATCCAACAATACCACCATCTGGACATAGATCAAACCCACTTAAATTTTCATGGGTTACACATTGACAATATTTCAACTTTTAGCTTACAATTTCAGTGCCTATACATACTGCCACTTTCATCAGTAATGTTAGTATCAACATTTAGCTCATGAGATTTAACACAAAAATTATACTGAAGATGCACACAAAACAATTACTTTCATGGTAGACTTTGCATTGAACATTATATGAGCAAATTTCATTTACAATAAATTCAGCGAATGAAGCAAAAAAAAAAACTAGGTGATAATAATCCTGGTAGTGAATGCTTGCATTTGCTAAGTCTGACTAAGCAGACGGAGCATTCTTCCTCAGTTTGAAATATTACTCAGATGTACTGAACAGGGTTCATCTCTCTCATCTTCTCAAATTATCCTCAAAAAAAAAAAAAAAAAAAAAAGAAAGGTAGATATACTGATCATCCCAGTTATGGCTTTTATGTAATGACAGTACCACTGAATGTAAAAGTTATTTGATGCAGCAGAATAGTTCAGTTTCTATTCCTTGCACAAAAATGCTTTTATTATTGGAAAGTACTTTATTATTATTATTTTTTTTTTAATTTGTAATTGTTGTTCTAAAAGACTGAAATATGACAAAAATCCCAAGATGCACATGAGCACACAGATGAGATCAATCCCTTGCACAGAAAAATCTGCTGCTCCAATTTTTCTCCAAAACAGCATAAAAAAATCATATTCTACCTTGGATGTGAGCCCAGTATTCTCTGGCAATTGGTATCGACAAGTTGAACATCTCTTCTTAGATGCTCTAATAGATCAAGAATAAGACCACTTTCCTGTGTTGGAAAGCTGCAAAAGAAATAATGAAAACTGTTCACTTACATTATTTTCAACCTTGTAAGCAGCTGGGTGAGCACCTTGAATAATTTCATCTTCTGCCATTGGCCTTATCCTCAAGGCCACCTGAAAGCAAACACAAATGCAGAGTGTGAAAAACATTATGATATTATTTCACATTGGAAAACTTTCTACATCAAATTTTATTGTTGCAGATATTGGTGATTTTATTTGCTCCTGAATTTTTTTTTTTTTTCTCTGATAAGGAACAACTAGTGCCCAACAAAAACTCAAGTTCTAAGAGCTGTTCCTGACATAAAGTGCTGGCTATAACAGTACTGTGGATTATCTTCATGCAAAACAGTTTAGACTATCACATTGTTCCAATGACCAGCGCAGCATCAATTTCAAATGTAACATAATTAATGGATGTCTCAGTTGTATGTTCACTACCATTTCGGCCTTTGTTGTTATCATTTGTACTATGTTTGACTTTTGAGTAACCTTACATCAGAGCTGGTTAGTTATAAACCAACCAAAATTTCAGAAAACCAAAAAGGTCAAAAATTAATTAATAATGGTGGAAAGATTGACAATGAATTCACTTTTTTCTAATAGCCATACAATTTTCCTCAAAAGCTCAAATCCCCTGACAAAGATACACTTACCGTTAAATTTTGCTCTCCTCCTCCAGTCCTTGACTGAGACTTCAACTCAGCCACTGCCATTTCTGTAGTTATTATTTACAACTTCAAAAATCAAATGTTGATTACATCTTTTTTTGCTTCAGTAGGTTCTGTTTCTCTGATCATTAAGTATCTGCAAAGACAGATTACAGACATTCAATCAGATGGCATAATTACAGTCTAAACCACAAGTCCTTTCATAGGTATATTGTGAATCTAAAATACAATTTTTGCTCTGAGTCTAACTAAATGAATGAAATTCATTGCACAGAAGGAATATTGCTCATTTTGAAAGTTCCACATTTGTTTCCCAGGGAAAGATATTCAATTATTTCATAGATATTGCACATTGCCCTCCCACAATGTAAAGTCATATTTCTTTTCTGTATTGTGACAGAGCATAATCATATTCTTCCAATTCACTGTACAGAGTATGTAATCACTGATGTTTGCAACTTATGCAGCTGTCAAATATGAAAGTTGCTTATTATAGCTGGTGGCCCATGATACATGGAGAATGAAGAGCCACTTTTAAGGTCTCCTCAGATTCACACTGCTTGATAAATATAAAAGATAAGCCACAATTCCTGTTACGATAAAATTATATTTAATATGTAATCCTTTCCCCTTTCATTCATTCTCCATTGATTCATATCTCTCAGAAATGAAATTGGGTCTTGTCTAAAAAAAAAAGAAACAGAAGGCATTTCATTTCTCTGGGAGCACTTAGAGTAAGAGAATTTGTGACAGAAATATAATTGACTCTTTTGGGAACTAACCAAGCTGGCAATGTAAAGAGAACCAATTGAGATGCCCTCTGTAAAGAAGCTACACCACAATCAATGAGTCATCCAATTGAAGCCAACTTAAAAACCCTTAATGGGTTGTTAACTTCTCAGAGATACCAGAAGCCTCAAGGCCAATCAAGTGGAAAACTGAACTGAATCTGAGAGTCACTCTACATGATTCAGTACGACTTCCATGATCTACATCAGCAAAATCAGTCAAGTTTTCAGACCTGTTCCCAAGAATGATGTAGTTAAACTGATTTTAGTGAACAATAAAAGAGATAAGCCTACTGCAAATATAGGAACCTGTCTTTTGACACTATTTTCTTTCACTGAACTGAATGGCTAATTGTGCAAGAGATTTAATCTAGAAAGAAGCTGGTAAAATCTCATGAGTAAAATATAAAAATGTTTGTCAAATGATGTTTGAATATCAACATCGGGCCAACATACTTGATTAATCTGTCACAACAATCAATTTAAAAACAACAGCAAAATCTCCTCTACTGAGAGAACTGTATCACTAGTATGTGCTTACTTACTCAGTGTTTATCAATAATCTACAAAATTTCAAAGAATGAAATGAAAGGACAAAAGAAATATCCAAATATTATATCAATATTGATAGCCTCATGCGAAAGATGTGCTGCAATTATGAAGATATTTATTCTGTAACATGCTGCCAAGTGGTGTCTACACTGCAAAAATTGTTACAACATTTCATTGGAAATTTCTAGATCATACCAAAATTGTTTCATCAGCTTGTTTACAAAACTTGAAGCTGAAACATCTGATTTTAAAGTGATTCAAATCTGGAAAACTAATTGCCTATTAGTTTATTAATTAAAGATTAATTCACACAGCTTATCTCATTTTTTTGTTGTTTGCTATTGCAGTTGTTTAATTGATAAATTAGTTTGAATATCATCATCTCCGTCATTCATTATACCGCAAGAGAAAGACAACCAAAAAGGTTATAATTTTGAGTTTATTTATGTTATTATGTTAATGTTATAATCTACAATTTAGATCGCTCTATACGTACAATTAAAAACAAACATTTACATGATCACTCAGAAAGCAAATAAAATTACTTTTGCCTGACACGTTGAGAAATCTATTTCAACATTTTCCGCTAATAGATCTAGATATCTAGTATCAATTAATATATGCTGCCAATTTCTTGCCAGGTCATGTCTGCACAATTCTACAATCTGTAATAACACATCCACATGCTACTGCAATTCAGAACTGTCGGAATATATTCAGATCTAGATCTAATCCAGATCTAGATTTTGAAAATTTTAGCCAGTATTACCCTCCGTTGCGTAAAGATTGCAACGAATGACAGTGGATTCCAATTACCGAATTAGTAGTTTCCACAAAATACTTGAATTCCTGAGCTTTATTTTTGGCATAAAACAAGCAAATATGCTATATTTCTACAGTGTCTCCTTAAACAGAATGTTCATAGCCTCGTCACTCCGTATCACAAAGAAAGAGAGGTGCCGAGCCATTCCTTGTCACCTGAACCTACCGTGATCCGCCATGATGGCATAGTGTGTCGCCAGGCGATGCGCGGTGCCCTATGGGAAAAGTGAATGCAGCTGAGGCGCGCACAAGTGAGACTTTCAAACGCGATCAGCGTATTGATCCACTGCCGATCACGACACCAAAATCGATATGACGAGTTATTATGCGCCCTGTCGCCGGCTATTGATCCACCCAGGACGGGACAGTGATAATATTATATCGAATGTTAGCATTGGTCATGAACTATTGAGCGCTTCCAGATATTGAAACCCCTTGATTGTACTCGACAGTTGAGTTTCTATCAGTGCTTTACATCTTCACCCCTCCCTATGACTCGTTAGAGGCCCCAAAATTCACACAGTGTGAGCATTGATTTTTTTTTTTTTTCAGCCTGATGTGTTGAGGACATGAAGCAGCATGAATTTTAATCCTGTTGCACTCTTACTTTCTAGCCATTCACAAATGATTGCCAAAAGATTTGGAGCAAGTAGGGTATGGAAGTGCAAATAGTCCCGTAGTCTATTGAGCAATTTAAAGAGAGAGAGAGAGACAAACAAACAGACGGGCAAACAAATAGATAGATAGATAGATAGATAGATAGATAGATAGATAGATAGATAGATAGATAGATAGATAGATAGATAG
>JBCEWB010334716.1:8882-21660 GCA_039654565.1 Peronia peronii | reverse complement strand
TTGATCTGAGTCTACTTCATAATCTTGTCAGCTCTATCATCATCCAGACTCAGATCCTTCTTCATCATCACTATCACCATAAAAAAGAAGCTCCCGTGCTTGATCTTCTAACAAAATTCGCCGAGACGAGAGTCTAGAACCCCGAGAAGTACCTAGAAAGGGCATATCCATCACTAGTTTACCTTAGCAACGACTGGTAATTTGTTTTTGCACTGATGTTTATCGTTATCAAACAATTTTGCAACTCAAAACACACGCCAAAAGACGGAGAAAGGAAGCACTCAGGAATTATCGTTCCGAAAGTAACCGATAAAGTGTTTATCTCTACATAAACGTCGCACAAACTCAGTAGCGCTATATCGACAATATATCGTTTGTTGGCACAATGGCGGCCCGCGATATCGACGATATATCGTTCTTTGGCATGGAAAGAGTTAATGTACATTTTGGTATACGTGCTTGATGAAAATAAGTTAGTACCTTTGGATTTATTGAATTTTTTTATGGTTTGGCACCATATTTCAGATTTCTTTTTTATCATTTACTTTCACTGGTACTGTCTTCTGACACTGATTGTTAGACTATTGATATTCAGTTTTTCTGATTCTCTGGAAAATAATGTACATTTTGGTATATGTTTGATGAAAATAAGTTGGTAACTTTTGGATTTCTTGATTTTTTTTTTGATGGTTCGACACCATATCTCAGATATTTTTTTATTTGTATTTGCTTTGACTGGTACTGTATCCTGATATTCTTTAATTGACTTTTTAGGTATCTTCTTTCAAATTCTTTGGAGACTTGCGGACATTTTAATGTTTAAATTTTTGAAATTGTTTGGTAACTTTTCAAAATATTCCATTTTGTTTTGTTTTGATAGTTTAGCGATCATGCGATTTCTATGTTAAGAATGGGGTTGATTTTGGCTCGAAATTATCAATGAAAAATGTTCATATCTTTTTAACCAATAAAGATATCTGGAAAATTTAAAAAGCATTGTGATCAGTGTCAATCTCTGTCATTTGGTGTTTGTCTAAACAGTATTGGATGTGTTTGAATTTTTCACTGAAAGGCCTACTATAATAGCAGGGTGTTGCGCATGTGTTATGATTACTGTCTTGATTCTAGTAGCACTGTGACGGGATAAGCCAGATTCTACATTGTGCTTTTTTTTTGGTTAATTGGCTTTATATAGATATCCTCACAGATTGATGGTGTAATCTAACTGTTTTCAGAGTTAAAACTTTATTAATAGCCCTTTTCAGAGCTAAAACTCAGCAGCCCTTTTCAGGACTAAAACTTCATTAATAGTCCTTTTCAGGGCTAAAACTTACTCATCAACAGTTCTTTTCAGGTATAAAACGATTGTATACAGTCATTTGCAAGACTAATACTGTTCTTTACTTTACTTTCGCTTGTAAAGCAGCCCTGACTACGGCTAAGAATCCAAATTAAACCAGTGGGCTTGAATTTAAGATAAAGGAGAAGTTCAGAAGCAATAGCGCAATTTCTTTACAAAGGGAAATAATTCTGTAGTAAAATAATTAATGCCTCATTAGTCATTCAAGAATTGCCTCCCATGTTGAAATTGGAAGTCGAACTCTCTTTAATCGAACCCATTAGGATGGTCCCTGCAAATTCAAATTAAGCAGACTCGACTGTACATAAATTAAAAAGTGGAGACCTATTTTGCCTTTAAAAAAAATATTTTAAAAGTGTGGCAAATGAATCTTAGGAATGCCCTAACCAATAACAGGTTGTGAATTTCTAATGAATCATGCGTCTTGTCTTCTTATTATATAAATATTTAAGTTACAATTTTTCGGATTATTTAGCCTTTACATTGCCATACCTTTTTGAGCTCTGAACAAATCCCATTGCCAAGGATTTTACAAGAAATTGTTAAAAAGTGGCGTTTTCAGAAAAAAAAAAAAAAAATCATGTTTAGTAACTATACATGCAAATGCAGTGCACCTTTCAGGCTACTAAGGTAAGTGGATAAGCTTATTCCATATGCGAAATATGCAAATTAGTTCATGTGATTGTGACTGCTGCCTTGAAAATCAAATCAATATGCAAATTTGCTCTGTGTTGTAAAATAATGTTTCAAGACGAGCTGATGTGCAAAAATGTGCCCCTGAATATTTGAAAACAAAAAGTGAAATTATTTACTGATGTATTTAGGCTAGTTCGATAGTATATGAAGGAGACAGAATGATTTTCAGTGTAGTAGCATGAACATGAAATGAAAGGAATGAAATTGAATATGAATCTTGAAAAGGTTAAATGATATATTTTGTTTAAGACATCACTTATTCAGAAATAAATCACACCCCCAAATAATTTTTCTTTCTTTATTATTGTCTTTCTTCTGATTTTTATCATGTTTTTTTTTTTTTTCTGCTGTTGGTGCTTGGATCACGTCACATGGATAGGCCAGTTTGGCGTCAAAATATCAACTTCTTTTGTTTTTAGTGGGTGTTTTTAAAAGAGTACCAGTTTCTGTATCAGATCATAAATCCAAAATCTTCATGCGAAGTAAATTATTTATTATAGATGGGGGCATGAAAAAAAAAAATTCCACACAATTCCTTATCAAATTGCAAAAGAAAAAGGAGGATCACCAAATCTGTTATTCGATGGAAAAAGTTAGACTATTCTATCTCTTGTAATTAAACAAATCACCTCAAGGACCTGACCCCCCTCTTAAATTATGGCATTATCAAACTTTCATTTAACAAAATAAAAAGAAACTAAAAATTTTGCATGTGTGACATTGTTAAAAAAATGACATTCAGATTTGCGGTGATTTGATATGGAAGTTACACAGAAGATAGACTTTTAGGAAATAGGGTCGGATTGAAGACAGTACCCATTTCCATGTTAGCGCAAGCGCACATACCCTCTGGCAAGGTGGGGCGTGGGTATTAATGCCGACACACTTCCCATCCATGATATGCGTTACGACATGGCGAGCCATTTGGTGGCCGAACTGTTACGGCCTGTTAGGTCACACGGCCCTCCTCTCCTGCCGAGTCCTTCCCCCTTTTCTGAGTTTTTTGTTGATATGTGTAGCGCAATTCGTGTGTGCATTGTTTTGGCACAATAGTTGTACCGTGTTTTCTTCCCGCTGGGCCTAGTGGTAATTAGCAAGCAAAATGGATGATGAGTACGTCGTAATAGCACTTCTTTTACTAAGGAAGAGTGGGCAAAAGAAAAAGAAAAGAAGAGAAAACAGGGAGTGCATCCAGTTAATGAACTGAGAAATGAGAGAGGCCTGATGCAAGAGCTATATCCCCAACTGACTGATGATGAGGCAAAATTTTTCAACTTTGCCTGAATGTCCAGAAACAGCTTTGAGGAGCTCCTGCATTTACTGCCGTTGCCAAGGCCTGTGTCTGTAGGCCAACAGTACATGATGTAGCCCAGCCCGGACATATAGTTATGTGTTACATCCCGCCCGTCTTGCCCTATGTTAAGTGGGCGTTCACATGCACCCACCATTCATGATCTGATCATCGCTTGGCCCACGATCGCTCGTGTAGTTCCCTTTTGAATCTAGATCTTTAATTAACGGTGGTGTCCCATCCCGCCCCTTGTTTTATGTTTTCACTTTGTCCGCTTATTACCGACCACGATGTAAACAATGTAGATTCACCCTGGGATCTTTCACTCAAAAGTCTGGTTAGATGCCGACGATCTGTTTAGCTTACGAATACATGTCTTTAGGCATACATCACGTGACAGAAGATGACGGACTGCCCATAATGTGCATCATCATGTAAGCCTGCTGGTCTTGTCTGCTTACTTTACGTAAGAAGGATGAAAAAGAAAGAAAAAAAGATCGAGTCTCGGCGATTTCGACATAATTCTGTTGTGAAATTTGACTGGCCTGTCATCCTATTCGAATGTCCCTGCCAGCACTTTTGATGGAGGTTGTCTCATTCACGGGCTATTTTCTGTCTATGAAATGGCTGTTACGCCTACTTCTTTTTGTGATAGCTATCACTTGATATTGCCAGAATTTAACCACTTCATTGCCATGCATCATTTGTAGTCCAGTCAGTTTTCTTCTCTCCATCCACTGCTATCCCTCATCTGCACTCAGTCCCGCCAACTGTGTGAGCCGACCGGCACTTTCCTGTACTTTCCCACGAGCAGTCAGAACCGCCAAAAACCCGTTTTTCAGTATTACTAATTGTTACATGCAGAAACAGATAGATGTGAAATGCCGGTCAGTGGTCGGAGCATTGGATCAAAGGGAAAGTGGGGATGTTGGATGATGGGCTGACCGTCAACCTACCACATACTCCCCTTCCCACCCTGCAATGAAGTTGAAGCGCGCCTTCTCCTTCAGAAATGTAAGAGGACAGCACAGAAGAATAGAAATTTGTGCAATGAATTTTCTACACTTTTGTGAATAGTGGAAAATGCACCGGATCTATATTTGAATTAAAGTAAAACTGTTCATTATGTTGTGAATCTGCAAAGAATGTAAGAAATGCAGATCTAATTTATTGTGTAATATTTATATAGAATGAAACCTTAAGTTCACATGCAGATGTTCTATTGGTTTGTTGTGTAATATATAGTAATATTAAGTAGGAACTATGGGTCGGTAAATTTCCCTCCTTTTCCCTGATTTCCCCTCTTTTTTCAGTCAGATATTCCTCCTCCACTGTTGTGAGGGTAGGCAGGTTTGCAAACGGAACCAACATGGCGACCGAGCTCAGCGTTCTTCCTCATCTTTGTCAAGCACAAAGAAACCTGGGTCTGCCAATATAAGATACCCCATGGGGTCACTATTGGTATCAGCACAGTCCCCAGAGGCATGGCTATCACCTGACCCAGTCAAAGCACCTCATGGTCAGTCCAATGCCGACATGGCATCACAATTTAGCCAATTCACAGAACTGATACTAAAAATGCAGGCCACGCAAATGGAAACACTAAATGTGCTACATGGTCTAGGACAACCATCCCATACCCTCCCTGAGGACACAGGCACCCCACCCCCATCAAAAATTGCTCGCCGGATTGAGCCAGTGACCGAAGATTTATAGACGCACCTTCTCATGCTGCACAGGCATAGGTTGAGAGTGATATGGCCAGTGATCCAGAATCCATTGATGAAATAGACCAACTGGAAACAATGCTCAGGAAAGACGGTAGGGATACAATTTCACAGGAGGAGAACTCTTGTGTGACAACGGAACTCAGAGAACTGGAGCAGTTTTTTTTGGAGTTCATGACCAGCAGGGGGAAAAAATAGACGAAAAACTCCTGCCAGCCATTAATACGGGCCTACTGACAAATATCAGTAGTGAAAAGGTGTTAGACAGACACAACTGCCCTGAGAACGCACCTAATCTAAAGGTTCCAAGAGTGAAGCCACAAGTCAGGCACATTATGCCCAATTCGGCGAAGATAGACATTTTTCCAGAAATTTCAGTTGCTCGTCTCAAAGAATTCAACTGTAACAGCACAGTGCCTCAGTAAAATCACCGAGGCACACAAAAGGGAACCATACATCCTGCTGGACACGATACTGCCTCTGATATCAGATCATCTCCGCATAGGCTTAGCCCTGTTCTCGGATCTGTCACAGAGACGTAGAAATTCTGGCAACTGTGCTGACCCAATCAGAATTCGTCTACAGAATTCCTTTTTGGAGACAGTCTGAATGAGGATGTCAAAACCATTGGCAATGCCATTAAAGTCACCAAAACGGGGGTAAAAAGTGGCGCCACAACAGAACAAAGTCAAAAAACTTTCAAAGCCGGATGTCACCCCCGTCGTCCAGGATGGCAAACTTCAGAGGGAGGAGACCATTGAGAAGAAAGGGAACACGGGGATTCCGACGACAGGGATCGTCGATCTGGTTTTCCACAACATCGGTTCCCTACCACAAAACTCCACAGTTATAAGTGTTGCTTCAGTACAGGTAGTGTTAATTCCCTTTATAACTTTACAGGGGAAAAACAAAGAACTTTGTCGAAGCATGGGAATGCATCACGTTGGACCCATGGGTATTGAATCAGATTCAAGGAGTTTATCCGGAACTAGATAGCCCCTTGCAGGGGCCCGGGGTTTATAAGTAGGTTCTCTGCTCCCAACTGCAGGCAGTGTAAGCCCATCATCGGTGGGGTGTCTCCCATGGAGTGTTATCCTCGACATTCCATGGGAGACATCTCTTCTCTTTCTCTCTCCTTGCTCCTGTCTTCTGTCCCGCTTTCTTTCCTCTCTTCTTGACGTGTAAACGTATCTTACCGTGTTTGACACAATATAGCCGTTATTGTGTTGATGTGTCGTTAAACCCCAGCACAACAACACAGAACTAGATAGTATGCCTGAACAAAACAAGTTACCTCGACCCATACAATTTTCATATACCAAAAAACTGCAAGTGAGAAAGGAACTAAACAGTCCTATGGGGAAGAGGGTAATACGTACTGTTAGTAATCTCAAACGTGAGCAATTTTTATTGAACATTTTTTTTTGCAGGGGAAACCTGATGGTGATCTTAAATTTGAGACCCTTCAACAAGTTCATCCTTTATACTCACTTTCAGATGAACAGTTTACAAGATGCTATTCACTAGTAGGGAAAAACTGCTTCTCTTGTAGGGTTGATTTAAATGGCGCTTATTACTCAATCCCATTGGATGAGCGGGCCAAGAAATATTTCAGGTTTTCTTTCAAATCCATTTTCTATGAGTTTAAAGCGCTTGTAATGGGCTATTTGGATGCTCCACGAATTGTCACCAAAGTGATGAAACCAGTCTTAACTCATCTGAGGGAAAGGAATGTGATGATATTGATGTATATCGATGATGCACTCATCCTCAGTGCTAACGAAGAAGAATGTATAGCTGACACCGTAACGACAGTTAAATTATTCGGTAGTCTTACACTAACTATTCATCCAGAGAAGTCACACCTACAGCCTAGCCAAGAAGTAACCTTCTTGGGTTTCCTCCTCAATTCTGCACTCTTTAGTGTTCATCCCACTGAAGAAAGAAACAATGACATGATTCGCCTTTGCCATAAAGTACTGAGGAAACACAATTTAACTATAAGGGAATTAGCCAGACTTATTGGAAAGCTAGTTGCCATTACCCCAGGCAATAAATATGGGCCCGTGTTTTACAAGAGACTTGAAATATACAAGAGTCTAGATCTTAAGAAAAACAAGGGTTATTATGAACAACCTATACAGATAAATGAAGAAATGAGAGAGGACATTTTATGGTGACAATAAATGTCTCGCAGCCAGTCAAAATGAGATGTATGTTGATTTTTCACCATATGGAGTTTTTGGTATCATGCGAAAGCTTATTTCATACCCTTTCAAATGGTGAAAAAAGTTTTGAGCTAGCTTTATTCTAGCCAGAGATATTGCAGTTTAAAGAGACAAAGAGGGACCCCCAGCAATGATCAAAATCCCGAGAAAATCGAGTTTAAATAAACGGTCGAACGCATAAATCTACAAACCTACCTCACAAAAACCCGATTTTAATGAAGAAATATTTATAAATTGAGGGTAAGGCGGATACTGTCTTGTTCAGAAATGAATGCACTTTCAATTTCTGCAATAAAAAAAAATTCGATATCTGACCCCCCTCATCACATTCAAAGCCCGATTTCTGCGTTTTAGCCCAGCGACTTACGTCTCATTTCGACTGGCCACGAGACAAATGTTGATCAACATCCAGTTCCAGTGCACCCTCTGAAACCAGACATAATCGTGTATTCTGATGCAAGTACTTAAGGTTGGGAGGGGGGGGGGGGAGTGTAACGGATTACGAACTGGGAGTTGTGGCCCATATCTGAAAAACACTTGCATGTTAATTGTCTCGAACTTAAAGCAGCATTGCTTACCTTGCAGGCCTTCACTAAAGACAAACACTCATATGTTGTGGATCTCTTTAGCGATAACACTACGACGGTCATTTGTGTAAAAAAAATGGGTAGTACAAAAATCTTGTGCAACATTACCTGAGCCCTGTGGCTGTGGTGCATAGGGCGACTCATATGGGTAAAAGCCATAAATTTACCAGGTAGTGACAAAATAGTCGCTGATGAAGAAAGTAGAACGACAGGTCTCGAAACGAGTGGGCATTAGATTCAGGAATATTTAAAACCATTGATGTGCTCTATGGCCCTTTGATGTCGATTTGTTTGCCAGTCGAATTAACTATCAATTGCCTTGTTATGTCTCCGGGAAAAAAAGATGCTGGTGCCTGGAAAGTCGATGCTTTCATGGTAACTTGGTCAGATATTTATTTGTACATCTTCCCTCCATTTAGATTGATAACACGATGCCTTCAAAAGATAGAGGTAGACAGGGCAGAGTGTGTCATGATAGTTCCAGTATGGAAATCTCAAGTATGGTTTAGCAAACTGACATCACTCTTGATAGATATTCCCTTTTTACTACCCAGGAAAAAGAACGTACTTCATCACCCCTTACAGACAAACAAATCTCGTCCCAATTCTCAGCCACTCATATCTGGCAGTTTGCCGATTATCAGGCAAATCCTCGAAGACAAAGGACTTTCAGAGGTCATTATTAACACCATCATCGCAGCATGGCGTCCCTGAACAAGAAAACAATATGCAGTTACCTCCGAAAATGGGTGCCATTTTGTTGTACGAGACAAAAAAAAAAATCCACTTTCGCCATCTCTCTGAACTACCTTCGAGTTTCTTCAAACACTTTAACAACTTGAGTCTCAGCTACAGTAGTTTGAATTTACCAAGATCAGCAATATCTAGTATTACGATGGTTCAGGAAAACAAAGTGTCTGTGGGTGACCATCCAGTAGTGCGCCAATATTTGAAGGGAATCTTCAATACAAGACCCAGCCTTAAGTTTTTGCCAACTACTTCGAACCCTAACAAGGTCCTGCTCTTTCTAAAACAATGGGTGCCAGTGAGTAGAATTTCGCTAAAGTAGCTAAGCTACAGACAATGCTTTTGCTTTTGACTATGGGACAGAGAGGCCAGACAATTGCGGCATGCAATATTGATCACATGGATCTCCGTACATATCGGGTGACGTTTTGGTTATGTACTTTATTGAAGACTACAAAACCTAGCTGCCATCAAGCAGAACTGGAATTAAAATCCTTTCCATGTGACAGACGCCTTTGTCCCATAACATATTTAAAAGAATACCTTCAGAGAACAAAGAGAATTCGACAATCGCAGCAACTGTTGATCTAACTCCGCCACTCGTACAAATCCATCTCTAGAGGCACTCTACGCAGATGGACGGGCCACTCTAGTTTCAGCTGGAATCGGACATCACTCGTTTTAAATCTCATTCAACAAGATCAGCATCAACCAGCTGGGCAGCTCAAAGAGACGTGCCTCTGGACAAGATTATGGATGCAGTGGGATGGCGCAACTCAAACACTTTTGCGCGATTCTACAAACGGGTGGTCATTGATCACTCCAAAGACTTTGACTGGACCATCTTGCAGTCAGCTTCGCGACACTAAACTAACTAAATTATTTTTAAGCAACAACAATAACAACTTTAAAGTCTTGTTTGTTTCCCATTGGCGAATGGACTGAGACAGAGTTTAGAAATTAAACGAACTTACCATGATGTTTAATTGGAACTCTGTTGATTCCATGAGTCAATGGAGGAACAAACGCCCTCCCTTTTACACTCATCCCTTGCCTTTTGTTCCTCCAATTTGTTGTTGTTATTGTATAATCGCGCTCAAGCCTGATTTGGTCACGTGACATCTCGTTTGTTCCTCCATTGATTCATGGAATCGACAGAGTTCCAATTTAAACGTCACGGTAAGTTCATTTAATTTTTAAATTTTCAGATATTTGGGAACAGGAGATACAACAAAGAGTTTCCATTAGACATGGAGGATTGGAGAAAGCACTATCAGGAAAATAGTGCGTCACACATGTGAATGTATATGGAGATCTCTGAAGGACAGAGAATTCTTGGAGCTCACAGAACAAACTTTCTGGAGAGTGGAAGCTGAATTTGTTTCACGATGGAACTATCCTCATGTCATGGGGGCTATCAATGGAAAACACATAAAAATTGAAAGTCCACCAAACTCAGGCAGTGCCTATTTTAATTACAAACGTACATTTTCAATTGTTTTGCAAACAGTCACAGATGCCAATGCCAACTTCATAAGCATTGATGTTGGAGATTATGGCAGATACTGATGGAGGAGTTCTAAAGCATTCCTCTTTTGGAAAGGCACTCCTGAGCAACAGTCTCCCTATTCCACCAGATGAGAAAATGGGGTAGAGTGACGAGCTTCCCTATTTTTTCATAGGAGATGGATGAGGCTTACCCCTTGGATAGGAAAATTATGCGTCCTTACCCTTCTAGGGGTCTACAGAAAGAAAAAAAAAACCCACTGCAGATGGATCCTGAAGATGTCACAAAATTGTTTTGGCGTGTTGTGCTTGTCACAACTTTGTACGAAAATGGGACAGCACATCTATATCTATAGATGGAAATCACCATGATGAACCTGCCCTCACAGGAAGACCCAATCAAGATGCAATGAAAAAAAGAGACACATTTTGTCAGCTCTTTAATACCACTCTAGCTGTGCCATGGCAGTGGGAGGCAGCTCGCATCGCCAAAGAAACTGGAACTGAAAATTAAATAGAGGGTGAATGAAACTTTCTGATACCCACCTGTGGACTCCATTACTTCTGCTACTGCCCTCCACTCGTCCTCCACTCTGTAAGCTGTGCTTGTCCTTGTAGCCTGGATTCTTTGCGTCATACAGCACAGGCCGCTGCTAGACTTCCAACACTTAACTTTTCACCAAAAGCGCTATCGGCTGGAGTCATCATGAAAACTGTAAAAACAAATAAGATACCCATTTAAATTATAGATCTCCCTTTCAATAGTCATCCTTAAATTCTTATAGCAAATATTCTGTCATTATGCATTTTTATTCTGCAATATAAAACTGGAAGGGTTGCCAGGAATAAAGATTGTAACTTACATTGAACAAATTTTATGTGGTATGTGACAAGAAAAAAAAAACAGGACGTATGTTTTGGGGACAAAACAAAAGGGCTATCTGTACATGCCATGCAAAAGAAAATTGGCATGATCAGGGATTGAGAGAATGGAAGAGATAAAAATATCTAGTAAATTAAGCCTATATGACAGCACATTACTACTCACATGTACTCTGCGTGTAACATTTAAGTTAGATTTAACATTCACGCTTTATTTTGTTTAGCTCTCTCTACTAGTACTAGATCTAGATCTACTCATCCAGATCTAGACTACATTTAGATTACATGATCGAGATCTAAGTAGTAATACTCATTCCATTGCATCCATTTAAAAGTCTTGTTAAGAACCAATGTCGGCACTCTTCTAACAAGTGATGCAACCAAAATGTAGATCACAAAACTCACCCTCTCTCTCTCCCATTTTGCCTGCATTGTGTTCTGTTCTGACTTCATGGCGAAAATAGGTAAAGCCAATGCTTTCTTTTCAACTTTAAAATCTCGTTTACAGAACATTCAAAAGCATGCCCGTTATTAATTTAAGCACTGACTTAACAACATGCATTAAATCACATCATGACAGCAAACAAAATCTCTCACCTGTGCAGATTTAAAGATTTGTTGTTGGAATCCGGGAGGTCGCTGCCAGATTTTTTCCGCACTGCGCTATCCTGAAATCCACCACTTGTGGCGTGTTGGCTCACCGTGTTGCCTGACCCAATTTGCATTGGCCGTGGGAAAAGTGTGTGTTCTATCATTGGTCAGCATCACTTGCAGCGGATTGGGTGTGGCACCAGAGTGTATGTGCGCTTACACTTAGCAAGATACCCAGCAAGTTTCCAAGGACGTATTCAGAATGAGATGCACATGCCAGTTACACACATACATTTTAAAATGGTATGGTAAAAAGAAATAAGAAAAAAAATTGTCTTTTGGCAAACATTATTGACGACCATTATCAGAAGTTTCTCCATGGGCAAATGTGGCAATGTAAGGGTTAAAGGATGCTTTATTGTGTCTAGCATTCAACAGAAGTTCTGGTTTTGTTGCGTTATGAAATTTTTCACTGCATAAATTATAGTATTGTCTTCTTTTAGTTCCTACTTTATAAAGATTCATTCTCAATTTTAATTTTACCTGCCACCACTTTTTCAGAATATTGGTCTAAACTGAAGTATCTCATGCGCGGAGCTCGTTTCTTTCTCGTCAAAAGCAATAATCATGAGAACGTTGCCTTAGCCAAGGCAAAAGGAGTTTGGTCCACCCCTCCACAGAATGAGGCAAGGTTCAATCAAGCTTTCAGGGTAGGTATTACAATTGTTTGTTTTTATTTATTTATTTTTTTTCACACCACAGAAGATGTTCAGAAAGGAGATCAGATTTCTGAAGAGAGAGATGAAGCACAAATGCAGTGAAATATGAAATACCCCTTGAGACCAGACCAATAGGTTTGTCTTAAAGCCAGGTTTGGTAGTGAAAATGGATGGTGAGGTTCAAAGTGTTTAGTATGGATGATTAGGAAATTTTTTCCTCTTTCACAGTGTGATGTCAGAGAGAGTCATGGGTATACTACTTATATCTTAGGGAACAGATTATTTCAACCCTTATTTGGTCTAGTCTTTCTCAGTACTTTTCATTGATCTTTTAGCTTCTATATTCATTGATGCAGTGCTTTTCCACCTTGACTGACCTTGTCTGTTTGGGGGGGGGGGGGGGACCTTCTTATTTCCCCCCCACTTTTGTTTGGCCCTGTGGCA
>JBCEWB010334715.1:0-40452 GCA_039654565.1 Peronia peronii | reverse complement strand
ATAGATAGATAGATAGATAGATAGATAGATAGATAGATAGATAGATAGATAGATAGATAGATAGATGGATGGATGGAGAGAAAAGGGTAGAGGGAGAGAAGTAAAGAATGCCTTGCATTTTCTCCCCAATACGTCTTCCCCAAAATAAAACAGATAATAGGACAAATTATGAGTTAGCTTCTTGTTTCATAATTTTCTGTGATGACTTATAGAAAGCCAACATCTCTTTGAACAAGAGGGGTGGGACTTAGGCCCTGTATATAATTAATGCTGAATAAATTAATCATCATTCCAACTTTGTAATAATGCAAGATTAAATGCACGAATAGTCAGCGTGAATATTATAAATTTCATTACAGATCTCTTTAGCGTGAAATAGCATGTATTTGGCCAGCTGTGCCACAGCATAATAGAGATAATGCAATAGTGGGCTCTTGAATGCACGAGATTTTGATCGTGTTGAAAATGAGTTAGGCTTGCATCAAGTGAGAGAAATTCATATCACCAGCCGCTTCAAATAAAAAGGTAAACTAAATACTACTGTGTTAGAATAGGTATGTGTTAGTTCTGTCTCTTTTCAAGTGAAACAGCTCGACTTATTTTTTCGCATTAGATTGATAGACTATTACTACTATCTCTACTGCTACGACATGTACTATTATTATTAATAATAATGGAGAGCATTATTTTATACAGTGCTTATTCCGGCATTGCACAGATTCACAGGATTTATACCGGTTTATTATTAATCTAACAGGCCCAAACGGAGGCACGCACGTGTTGTGGTCTCAATTTTCTGAGGGGCGTTTAAAGCGGCTGCCCACTGGATGTTCAGATCCTTGTCAAACACTTGATATCTTCGCGGAGTAAGGAGCAAAACATTTTTTCTTGTTCTCCTTGCCATCACACATATTTGACGCGTTATTATTATTATTATTTTTTAAAGTAAAGCTTTCAATCCTAAGAAAGTAGGATTATCTCGGCTTTAAGTGGCTGTCTGTTTTTGCTGAGAATTTTCATGGGTAGAAATTTGGAATTTGGAAATTTTGCCCGGACCGTGACACGCAACCTCTTCTTTATCGTTTTTGAACTGCAAAGAATTCTTTAACCCTTTATGGTAGATTTATTGATTAAGGTATTCCACTTAATATGAGAATTGAAAATAACCTTATGCATCATGAAATAAGTGCATTTGCTCGACCATTTCTTTGTTGTAATAATGAAGTTTGAGTACGGTACTGGTATAAGGAGAGCAAGCGATCTGCGTGACTAGTAGCATAAGACTTTGTAATCTTATGTTAAGGTGATGTCAAACTTTAACAGAATACAGACATTATGGCTATTATAAATTCTTTATTTTATCTCTTATCTCTCCCTCTCTCTCTCTTTCTCTCTCTCTTTGGTAAATATAAAATTTTTGAAAATCTTCAATTTTGAGAGCTTTTCCACACGCATTGTGTAAAACATAGACCGTTAGATATTTTCCTATCCTTTCATGAAAAGTAATTGACGACCAAGATGTTAACAGGCTGCTTATTATTATCATTATTACTCGGGAACAATGAGTTTATTAGTGGATCTAGAATAATATTATGATACATTACTATCATCTAAAGTGCCTGTGACTTAGTTAACCTGACAAGCAAGCAGATATTTCCAAATAGTCAAAAATAATAATGGCAATATAAAGGTAATTGTGACTTTGTGCACCTTGGGCAGTTAACTAGAGAGATTCCATTAGACTTAATTCATAAAGAATCTGAGTTGAGGCTTTAAAAAAAACAAAAACAAAAACAAAAAACCACACACGCACACACTGGCCAAGACAAGCCAAGAAATTAAAAGAACCGTACAGCTTGTTAGGCAAAACAGGATGACAATAGACAAAATAGGCTTAGCTTATACATGTACACCTACCTATAACTGGTAAGTCAATCAATTCCCGACATTCATCTAAGACTAAGTAAGAAAAGGCCACAAAAGCTGGCATGCCTAGATCTGGAACTATTCTTTGATCGAATTTCAAAGAGTGTGTATGATCTCGATGCACTGCTAAGACAGATTTAAACAAACATGCAAACAAACAAACCGCGCGAGCCAAGATATGATTATGATGGGCTCCATCATCAATCACCTGTCGCTCACCTAAACGAGCTTTTACACTGCTGTGTATCTGCTCGGCTGCACGATTGGTTACACCGCTGTGGAAGCAGTCGTATGGACGATTGGTTACACACTTCCTAAAAAAAAAAAAAAAAGCCGAAACCAGTCATTTTGTTAAAATTAATTATCTGGAGATTAAAAGAATAGTTCTTGACCCAGTAAGACTATGTTGAGTTGTTGTAGAAATACAGTTGAAAAGCAGGCCTACACCTAGGCGTACATACTAAACTTACCACGCTTTTTTTAAAATAATGTGTATGTACCTTTTAAATTATAAGAAAGTATGATTATCTTGGCTTTAAGCGCTGTTATTTGGTGAGAAAAATTTTTGTAAACAGAAATTTGGAAATTTTTCCAGGGCAGAGACATCTCCGCCTACTCTTCATCTGATTTTTAACTGCCAAGAGTTCTTTAACTTTCATAACGCACATATGGCACCTCTAAAATATATTTACCTTTATCCGAAAAGACTAGACGCCAGGGACCCAAGGGGCCGTTAGTCACTGAAAAGATGCATGCAGATTCTAATAGTCGAATTCTCCACATGCCCCGACGGTAGGATCCTGCGACGGTAGGACTCGAACCTGCGGTTCTTACGATGTGAGTTTTTCACTGAGTAGCAGACTGACCCCCAAGCATGCCTATGCTGCACTTATAGATTTTTATAGGCCTGTTTAACAAAATCTGTCTCTTTACACCATGTTATCGTATAAGCCATCACACTCAGTCAGTGGAACATAACGCCGGTGTAGCAAGCCAACTTAACCCGGGTATAGTTTGGTCCAGGCCAGAGTAAAATAAGAGCAAAATAGTTTGTGCCAGACTAAGCTTTCCCTCCAGGCAAAAGTATATATCTCCTCTTGTATATATAAATAAAGAAGGGTAAGAGATTCCGATGGGATTTTCATGGCATATTTACTTACTAAAATTGTTAAATGACAGCTCAACGCAAAAGACATTCAAAATACCATGAGAAAAATCAGACAATGATGATATCCACATCTCACAGAAACAAAAGCAGATCAAAACTTAGAAATATGTCCTGGCATTGCTCCCATGCCCGTATGTTGATAAAATTATGTAAGCCTACTGTGAACGCACAGGGGACGTCGGGCAATCTCGACGTACATTACACAGTCAAAGGTTACGGGAACTGCTACTTTTCGAACCAGCACTGTAGTAATGGGTGTATTTCGATAGTTTTAGTTTAATGAGATGCAGTTTTCAATCTAAGAACGGAGTGGAGCTTACATAGATTCTGGAGTCTTCAAAACTTGACTTCAAAATTTTGGAAATAAAGCTGAGGTCACAATGTTAATGTTTTAATCACAATTCAGACGTTTGCAATTAGGCCTACATTTAAAATTAACTAGGAAAATAACACGTATTTCAAAAGAGCTCCCCATCGGAGTGTTGAGTTTTACTCTTATTTTGAATCAGTTTCATTTATTGTCTATTAATTTTTAATTCTGGGGTGGGTTCATTGCAGAAAGCCCAGTTTTCATCAGAACTGTAGGCCTATAACCATTGATGTACAAAAGTAACGGACTCAGTACCAAAATCTAGCCGTCATAGTTAAATTATTTTCAAAGAAACTGTTTTGCCAGAATTTTTAGGCTGTATTGATCTTCCACTCTCTAAAATGCAAATATCATTCATAATGAAATTCACAGTTTAAAAAGCACACTTTTTTTTTTAGTTCCAGAGATTGTCCTTCTCTGCAGCGGTCTACAGTTCAACCTCCTGGTAACTCTCTCAAAGTTACTATGCCGAGGGAAAAAACGAATGAAAGTATCAACGGAGCAAGCAGCACGCAGTTACGATAAACTTGAAATGAAGTAAACTTCGAAGGGAAAGCAGCGGTAGATTCTAGTTGTAAACGTTCAAACTTCATACTTTCTTGTTTTTACTTAGCATGCAAGAGAAAAAAACGGATCGGATGAAAACTAGACAGAAGGAAGATAAAAGCATTTATATTAGTTCTTCCTGACGTTGAGGAAGTTAACAGGGGAACGAGCTGATCGAGCGGTATCGTATGTAAACAAAACAGTTGTGGGTGTGACTTTTTCAACAGTCACTATAGGTGATACAGGTCTATATGCATTACTCGTTTCTACCGTCACATGCTATAGATCTAGGTCTATACATGCTGGTTCAGACGCTGCAGAAAAGGGTGTACAATCAAAGATAGTTTGTTTATTACATAGCAAACCTGAAACTAAGATATTAAAATTTTGCACATTTCGATCGAGACGATTTCTAGAGTTAATTTCTAGAGAGAAGATGTGCACAGTTGCCTATTTCTTTTGAACGATTTCTACCTATCTCTTGTGTGTAATTCATGTAAATTGCAATGCTGGTCAAAGTCTAGTAGCAGGTCGCAGCCCACATCCGACAAGAGCAACAGAATTACAAGTTCATCATCTTCAGTAGACTTGGTCACATCGTGACATTTGCAGGCATGTATTATGTATGAGTCCATTAGATCTAGATCTAGGTCGAGTAGACTCACTGAACCAAATATAGTCAAACGTAACACTAACAAGTTGGAACTTATATCTAATGCTCCAAAGAATGGAAATGACACAGAGTTAAGTTCTGTACAGTAATGAGTAAATGTAGTTCAACTGAAGGGCAATAGAAACAATATCAGGATGTCAGTAGTTCATTAATTGAATTGAAGATACAATATCTTCTATTGTTCTTCAGGAAATTCCAGCTGGATTAATATTTCCCTGTCTCAACCAGTCATGTCAGAGAAAAGTGGAATTATGTCATCAGAAACTGATCAGGTCAGTAGTCTGGACACGAATTGACATGAATTATTGACATTTATAATGGCACAATCACCATATTTTGCCTTTGACTGCAAAAAAATGTAATTCAGTAAAAAATAACAGTTTTCTGAGCATGGTATGGTTTATTGGCGAAACAAATTTGTATTGTGTTACATGCATGTGTCAGTTGAACAACAGTACCAACGACTTCAAATTGCTTCATGATATTGTTAAATTTTGTCTTGTGATGATTTCACGAAGTCACTATAAATATGTGCCAAACATTGGTGTATTAAAGTTGTCGAACTGATTTAAGGATTGAGATAAATTCTCTGAGTTAGTTTTACTTTCAAAACAGTGTGTATCAGAAAACGTAATTATAACTAGTTTTGCTGCAGATGTTGTTCCAGAAACAAGCACCTACTCTGCAAAATATTCTGTTCATCAGTGTGTCATTATTGTTGTTTATTTTTCAAAGTAGATTGTTAAAAGAAGTATGCCACCCAAATAGACAATTTGATTGTAAACATGGAATTTGTGGGTGATTGTACCTGGCTGTGTTATTAGATTTATAGTTTTTAATGTTTAGAAACTAATCCTAGATTACTTTTTTTGCCTCTTTTGAATCAGGAGTTTAAAAGCTCTTTTGTTTCATGTGATCTTGGCTTAATTTTTAAAACCAGGCTCATGTTATGACTAACTGTGAATATAAATTAACTGTAATTCTGTTTGTTCATCAGGTGGCTGGTGCTCTCATGTCAGAGAGTTCAGATGACAGCAGTGAAGATGAAGAAGTTACAATGCTGAAGAAAATGGCTCTGTCGGTGAGTTTAGAAATATTACCACTTTAAAAGGAACCATTTTTGCCAAAGTTTGACAACTGGAATATACAATTAAAATTTCATTTCAAAAGAAAAGAAAGAAAGACAAAAAAAAAAGAAAAAGAGAAGGAATATGTTGATATCAGTGAAACAAATACAATACCCTTAAAGAAAAAATGTTTGAAAGAGAGAGAGAAAGAAAAAGACAGCTTTGATACACAGCTGTTTCAACCAACTTAATTTATCAACAAATGTGAAACGAAAACAACAAAAAATAAAATCTTATTGGTCAAAATTATCTTCATAACGCTATGGGAAAAAAGTTTTTGGCAAAGTAGATCAGTTATCATGAGTAAGCTTCATAGCAAAATGTGTATTGTGGAAGTAGTCATATGTTTATTTTTATTTTCAAAGTGATTTTGTGAAGAATTAGTAACTCTCATGATTTCATTTCTCTGGTATGTGACCAGATTTTAATATGATTTCATCTACTTTAGTCAGGCTGTTATTCAGATGAGAGACAATAATTAATGTAACCCACAATGTGTTGTTTTTTGTATTTTTTTGCTTAATGTTTCAAATGACAGAAGTAAATGTGATTTTTTTTTCCATTTCTGAAGTGGTTGTTTTATACCTCTTGTATTTGACTATGTTCACAGGAAAAGATTCAACAACCAGTGATTGTGTAAGTCTCCACCTGCTGTGAAGATTGTGTTGCTTTTTGTCATTTTAACAACAATTACTCGGGGAACATTTTAGAATCAGCAAATGAAGATAAAGTTGTCATTTATATTGAAAAAACTGAACAAAAATGACAGAGTAGTTATTTGATGTGAATCAAATAAAAAATGCATCAGTGGCTTTTGTACAGTGAGTAATTCTAAGTTCTTGTGTTGTATATACAACTTTCAGTATTGTACAAAGCAGGTGTTGCTTATTGCAAATATATTTAGAATTTTACATGATGAATCCAGTCTCTTCTTGACAAACATACATTTCTTCATTTGTGTGTGTTTGTGTGTGTATCATGTGATATCTCCATCCTCAACCACTCATGCAGTCCGATATACTATATTGAACATGGGGATGAATCATTCTGTAATCCCACCAAAAACTTTGCTTTGAGTTCACTATTTGTCTTGATATTCCAGCACTGGATTCATCTATGATCCAATCTTTGCTGAACACAAATGTGAATGGGATCCCAAATATCCTGAGAACCCATCCCGAGTCACTCAGCCTTACAATCGGTGTATGGAACTGGGCCTGGTGAACAGATGTACCAGACTGAAGGTAGGGATAAAATGATGTAAAGGAGAAAGAAGCAAAAGATAAGGAAAACCCATGATCTTTCATGTTTTAAATCCTTTGTTCACTTTTTGAATGATTGTATTGGCTTGAATTTTGCCTCATTTGTATAATTTTATGATTAAGCTTGACACACATCTCTGCAGTATAAAACTTTATAAAAAAAAAAAAAAAAAAAGGTAGAAAAGCTCAACTCATGACATAAACTTGATCCATCTGTGTCAATCATTTCATTGATCTATTTGTAGGAAACTTCATCTTTCATAAAGTTTTTATCATTTGCCCGTCATTTACCACTTGAAGTCCAGGTTTAAAACACATTTTTCTGTCATATAACTAAATCACATCTGATTCAGGCAGCTGAGATTGCATTTTTTCTGCTTTATTTCCATGGCTGTGATGATATGTGACTTCAAGTCTTCTGTGAAAATGTTGCATATTTGTGTACATTAAATGCATTTGAGGTGAATTTGGTGCATGCATTATACAGGGTGAATCAGAGGTAACTGGGCAGTCAATACACGCTTATTGTAAGTTAACGGATGGCTATTCCTAGACCCTCTACTGGCCAATTACTTATTGTTAGCAAAAGCCAAAGCTTTCGTTTCATGTAATTTGGTTTAATGATTATAATCTAAATATCAATAAATTCTATCAATTGGACTAAAAATGTTCTGACTGCCTGGTTCCTACTGACTTCCCTGTTCTTTGGAATGAAAATTGTTGACTTCTGTATAGATGTGAATTAGCACTATTGCTGTCAGTACTATTATTCACATTTTTGTCCCTTGTGACTTTGGCATCATTGTTCTAACATGAGAAATCTTTAGATCAGCTCTTGTTACTCACAATCAACTTCCCAGCTCCGCTATGCCACAGAAGATCAGATAATGACCAAACACACACTAGACCATGTACAGTTAGCACAATCTACAGCCACTATGAGCACCAAGGAACACATGGCCCTCAGTGAACAATATGATGCCTGGTACTGCAATAAGGTAAAGGTGGTGTATAGTAAAACTAAACAAATTCAATGTTCAAATTCCAGGCCTTTTTTTTTTTAATGTGAAGAAGCTAGAAAAAAAAGTCGTAAATGAAAGTGAATATACCCTAAATTATTATTAATTTAAATTTTGTTTTAGCTATGTGTAAAATTGCAATGCTTATTCTGATTCATGTGAATGAAACTAGACTTAGAATAGGATTCTGGAAAAATATACAGTGAAGAAGCAATACAATCTAAGTCTGAGTTGTTTGTTCTTCTTCCTTTTGCAGAAGTGTAACATGAAGACAGTGTGAAAGAGTTTTGATTTTGATGTTTATGAAAAGAACAATGTGAACTATCAGAAATCACAACCAGAGTGAAAATCGATGTTAAATTCTCAATCAGCATGAGGTTTTATAATTCAATGCTGTAATTCAATGCTATAATATAAGAGCAGACTTTCCAGATGTTTAGTGGATTGACTCTCTGTCCAGGTCACATATGAAGCAGCCCTAGCAGCAGCAGGATCAACGATCAACCTGGTGGAGCAAGTGGTCAGTGATAAACTGGCCAATGGATTTGCTATGGTCAGGTAAGTTTATTATGTCCTGTAGGCCTGTGTCCAATCCATCACAGTAGGGAATTAAAATGGTTATGGTGTCATAATCAGTTACATTGAGTATTTCGGTTAAAAATGGTCATGGTGGAGGAATAATTTTCTGGTAGTCTGAAACAAGTCTCCATAGTCTTATATAATATGGTGTATTCTGGGTCTTACAAAAAAGAGACAAAGGCCCCAATATTGCTCACATTACCCAATTTTTGTGGCACTCATTATAGCCAAATGAACATGACATAGAATCAATGGTGGGAACAAACTATAATATCCTTTCCAGAGTATCTAAATGAAAAAAATATGTCTGAAAGAAATTGTTATTGAGTTTGATTAGGTGACAGATTTTTTCATTATCAGTTATGGTCAAAAGTGTTTAGTGATGATATTGCACATGACAGAAAAGAAAATATTAATCTGTTATATTGCTGGTTATAGAGATTATTATTATGCTAGTAGTATATCTATGAAGAGAAATCATGTTAAGTTTAGAGATTTCAAGGACTGATCTCTTCAAAGTCATTCATTTCTGTTTGTATGTGAACTCATTTTTCCAACAAATACAGTGGAGCAACCCTGTGTCTGTTTTCAATTGCCATTATTTCCTAAACTGTCATTTCTTGAAACATATGGTAGTAGTGGGAAGCTCCCTATGTCTTGGGAGACAATGGCTGTGCCATGTTTAGTCATTCCAGTCACTGGCAACAACATCTGAAGTAGTGCAACAGTCAAATCCGTGCATGGCAGTCTTCGGCAGTTTGTAAATCTTGAGTTTAGTATTCATACTTTCTTTGCTAAGTTTTAACATCACAGTGACAGCTTTTGGAATGCATGTGTCAATTTCTTTGTCAATGGAAAAGTTACTCCTGATGGTGGAACCCAAGTAACTGAATTGGTCAGTGTTTTTAAGCCCATTCTCATTAGTACAGAGTGGTGATGCTGTGGGAACGTCCTGGCTCAAGATAGTTATCTGTTTGATGCTGCTTGTGAGTCCACACTCTTTGCAAGACAAGGGCAAACAATCTGATCAGCTGCTGTTGTTTTTCCTCAGTGTCCGAGGTCAGAGCCACTTCTTGTGCAAAACAGCATTTCTCTAATGAGAATTGAGTGGTCTTTGGTCATGACTTGAATGAATAACATTATAGAAACATTGGCATTACAGCAGTTTCTACTGGCAATTTTAGAGATAACCAAAGAAGTATCCATATGGCTTCATAGACCTGGATATGAATTTTTAAGGAAATGAAAGACTTGAAAGATAATGTAAATTTTAACACGTTCCATGTCTGTTAAAAAGCCATAATGTTAGATTGTAATGAACATTTTGTTTCTCTATCAGACCACCAGGTCATCATGCTATGGAACAAGAATTCAATGGCTATTGCACCTTTAACAATGTTGCAGTTGCTGCACAGTATGCCCTGGATGGAGGGGTCAAAAGGTAATAGCTGAAGCCAGAGACATTAGAACCTCTGCCACATGAAGTGTGCTGAAAATGTTTTATGGATTAAAGAAAAGATCAAACAAGGACATGGATTAAAGAAAGTCAGATTTAAATGATCTTGTGAATTTGAGTTTTATTGGAAACATCATATTTCATGTGATAATTTGTATGTGCAGGTGGCAAGGTGCATTTGTTTATTATGGACCTATATGTCAGTTATATGTATATTAAATAGTTCATACTAGAAATAGAAAATCATCATCAGACCATCATAGTTAAACTTGTCAGAATGAATTTGAAAATGAAACAGAGGTTAAAAAAAAAGTATAGATGTATTTGTTGTAGTGATGGAAGTCAGGCATCTTAGTTGATATTTGAATAAATATGAGCTGGAGGGCACTTTGATATGCACTGTTTTAGTGGCAGTGATTATTACAATTTAACTTCATCTTAACCCTTCTGATAGGAAAAATTAACTATTTTGAGTTGATGTGGCTTATTTTGGCATGAAGTAGATTGTTTTGACCTGCTATTGATTACTCTGATTTAATGTCTGACAATTTTTAAATGGTAGAGACTATTTTAATGCAATATAGGTGCAATTTGATATCTACTCTCATTCGACATAGGCCAGAATGGTAGGAGG
Source organism: Peronia peronii (assembly GCA_039654565.1). Lineage (NCBI taxonomy): Eukaryota > Metazoa > Mollusca > Gastropoda > Systellommatophora > Onchidiidae > Peronia > Peronia peronii. The sequence continues at coordinate 29,692 of JBCEWB010334715.1, read as the reverse complement.
AAAACAAAGAAAGAGCAACATCAAATTGAACTGCTTAAACACACATTGCTCTCACCCTTTCCATGGCTCTTGAGTGACAATAATACTAACATGACCTACTCTTGCCTTTGCTGGACAGGATTCTGATTGTGGACTGGGACGTTCATCATGGCCAAGGTGTTCAGAGGATGTTCTATGATGATCGCAGGTAGGAAATTTTGCAGGAAGACAGTGCAAAACAGTACACATGCAAGCCCAACAAACCCCGCCAGATCTCTCCTAATGTTGAGTTACACTCTTGTTATGGTTGCTTAACCTGTCATTGCTCTCTTGGAAACAGCAGCATGAATTAGAAGTAAGGGAGGGCAGGGGCGACGGGAAATTATTGATGATCCAAATTTGTTTGAAATTTTGGCATTCTAAAGTCATTGATCATATTTGAGTCTTAGTTAGTCTTTGGTTGACAGTCTCTCACTTGATACTCGTTGCATTTTGTTGAAATATATCGCCTGAGATTACAACAAAGTTGAGGTTAGATATTTATACATCAGTTTAAAAGATTCTGCATGTTAGTTGCTGATCCTGCTGAAATCAATGTTTATAAGTTTCATTAGCATTGCCCTTGACTTTTAGGTTGTTTAAAAGTCTTTTGACTGTTACAAAATAGATGGAAAACAACTCCACATATATCTGCAGGGTTCTGTACTTTTCCATTCATCGCTATGAATATGGCACATTTTGGCCCAACCTGCGAGAGTCGGACTATGATCACATTGGCAAAGGTCACGGTGAAGGTTACAATGTCAACATTCCTTTAAACAAGGTAATTCAGATCCCACCAATATTCCAGTTTTATAAAACTTACTTTAAAGATATTCTATATTATTACTTGTAGTACGTGTCATGTGGATTTTTATATCCCAACAGTCCATATGAAACAATACTTAGATAGAAATTCCCAGATAGAAATATTGGAAATGAAGCTGCTTTCTTCGAGACTGGAAGTATTTGAAATATGTGATTTGCTCTGACAAGATGAGTAACAAACACAGTCCTATAAGAGTTAATGAATTCTCCACATTCTGCATATTATGAAGAACAGACTGAAGAAGAACTTCATGAAAACATGATGGAAAACCTTAGTGATTGTTTTATAGCGATATGTGGTATGAAACAAATCAGCTATTCTAGACAGCATGTGATTGCTGGTTTCTAGCTGTGTCTTTTAAATGATGACTTTGTAATGTTGATGGGGAAATATTCTTGTGATAATACATATGTTTGGCGCCCAGGGCAAATGAGTCAGAAGTCGCGCCGGGCAATTTTTAGTTATGACCGTTTTAGACTTTTCCGATTCAGATAGCGGATTTTTCTTTTTTTTCAGGTTAAAAAAGGGTTAAATGTTCGTTTTGTGAAAAAAAGAAAAATGTTGGTATCTGAGTTGGAAAATAGTTAAAAACGGCAGCATATCAAAATTACTCGGCGTGACTTCCAACTCATTTGCCCCGGGCACAAGACATATAAAATCCTCAAATATTATCTAGTAAGCCTAGTGGTTATGAAGGTTACAAAAAACTATTCAAGAATTCATACTATAGAGGATTCAGTGCCCTTTCAAACTAAAAAATATGATATGGTATAAAACAACTGCACTTGATGGCTTGCACCTGCTCACTGTGATGGCTAAGTCAGTTTGTGTTTTAAATGATAACTTTGTAATATTGAACGTCAACTGTTTCTGTGACAATCCATGTCACTTATTGGTTGAGGCATATTTCCTCCACTTTGCACAGACTGGAATGACCAACGATGACTACATGGCTGTGTTCAACATGGTTCTTCTGCCATTGGCCTATGAGGTGAGCTAGTCTTTATTTAATAACCAATGCAAACTCCTTTACCTCATGTCATAAGATTTGGTAGAAATACCAACAGATTTTGAGATAATTGAAAAACTTAACTATCATAACACGAAGGGGCATGGTATATTTCCTTTTGGAGCTGTTGTATTATTATACCAATCAAATTGAAATTAAACTATCAAGTTTTTTAAACTTTTATGAAAAAAAAAAAATTCATGGGGCATCTATACAATGAAAGAGAGTTGGAACAATTAAGTATGATAGGAAAAATAGAACAGCAGAGGACATCAAGGTACATATTTTATAAATTGTCTGAACACCTGGACAACTAACAACACAACAGACAACAATTCAAATAGAGGGCTGGAGAACCAGAACTGCCAGTGTCTGCTTCAGACAAGACACTTGATGATGAAACAAACAAACAAACAAACAAAGAACCTCCCTCCCCCACTTTCCAAAAAAAAAAATAAGGAACAGAAAAAGAAAGAATAAACTTGATTTGCAACCCATGGGTTCATTTTGCAAATTAAAATATAGAGATTAAAATGAATCATTATGGTAGTGTGTTATGTAATCTACACGAATACCTTATAAAAAAATCAGTGACCTTGAATTTGTATGGCATATATCAGTTTGGAACATATTTATAACACAGGACATGTAATATGGCAGCAGAGTCATCTTCAATTCCACACAATTTTTTTCTTGCCTTTTTTTTTTTATACTTTTTTTTTTTAATAAAATGGTCAATCTTCATTTCATTCCTTATAATGTTATATGTGACATATAACATGTTTGCAAGCTGTGTGTTCTATTGGGGATAGCGACTATTTATGTCACCATGGGGTTCCTACATTGAGTTAGCAAATAAGTGAGATTTATTGTAAGAGTAATTTATAGAAGTGTTGTTTTGGGAATCATTCCTGATTTAGTGTGGTTAAAGTCAAGGATTTTAAACTGTCCTTTTTCTTTTTTTCTTTTTTTTTGTTAATATATTCAAAGAGAGTTAAGACAGGCAGACATCCCATGATCTAACAAACAACATGTGTCCCATCTATATGAGACAACCTTTAGACAAATATGGTATTGTTATAAGACAGAGCTGAATTTCCATCGACTTTACTATGAAATTATGGACTTTATACTGACTGAATAGTGTTAACTAAACATATTCTTAGCCTTCAGTCTTGTCAAGCTATTCTGAACCTTGTGCCAACTGTTCTTGGCAGCATGATGAAATTGGTCATCCACCAAATTTGTTTGTAAGAGAAAGTTAATAAAATAAAATGAAGCATTTTAGTAGCCCCTCGTCAGACAAATGTAGGGAAAGAAATTTCAGTCTGAGTTTTGGTCAGAATTTGTAATCAGTTTTTGATAACCCAGTTTTATTGCTCTCCTGTAAAATTTGGTATCTTAGGACATGGCTGATTTCATCATATCACCAACGATTATTCTGTGAGCTTCAGAGGTTTTAATTGTACTGTGTTTCAAACCTCGGACTTCGGGAGTCAGTAATGAACACTTTTCTATGCATCTATAAGAATCAAACAAAGCATCAGTAGTGAGTCTACAAGAATGGTCATAACAGAGAATTAGTTGATTAATTTCTTTAGAGACCAATGACTATCTAACCGATATGAATGTCAAATCCAGAGCATTTCTATGAACTCCTCTTCTTGGGCTTTTTAAATACATATGTTTTAGTCATTGTTACTTATTTTTAGAATATGTCTCATTGTTATAAACCAGTTTAACCTGCAAAAGAAGAAACAGTCAACAAAGACACAACATGAAAACACAGCGGTGAAAGATGATGACATGGTCAGAAACACAAGATGCTAAATCTTCTATTTCTCTCTGTTACAGTTTCAGCCACAGGTAGTCCTGATTTCCTCAGGTTATGACGCAGCTGTTGGCTGCCCAGAGGTATTCCATATCTTAGCAGTACTTTAGTCTGCTGTTGTTGCTTTCATTTTTACATCACTTTTATATCTGCTCTTTTGATCTCACACAATTCTTGATATGGGAAATACATCCAGTATTATTCTGTTTATTAAGACCTTCGGAACTGAGCATGCCTTGAGCAGCTGTTTATGCCATTTCAATGCAGACAACCTGGAGGATTTATTTTTATTGCTCTTCTTTAAACTGATACTTGGTATAAAATCTGAATAAATCATCAAATACAGTAGGGAACCATGGTCCATCGTTCAACAATTTTTGTTTCTTGTCAGAAATTTCCTATAAAAGGTCTGTATGACCGAAGGAATACTTTTAAGCCTGTGGAACAAAAATGAAACATTCTTTAGAAAGTTAATTTCTTTCCATGGTTGTATTTCCTATCTGTGATAGATGTGCTGTCAAAAGAGAAGGTAGCAGATGCTGACAAACTTGTTGTCTCTCACTACTGCTGATTGTAACGATGGAACTTTTCCAGCAAGAATTAACAGTTCATGCACTTGAAAATGCACATATCCATTTAGTAGAAAATAACTGAAACAGAGAATGTGACACAACTTCAAAAGTAACATGAATTGAGATGTCTACAATACAAAGTCATATACTGATGAGGGCAACAGCAAGTGAGGGAGAAATTTTGTCACATTTGTGCAGTGTAACTCAGATGTTACTGTTGTAATGCAAATGTTGACTTCAGTTGAGCATGTTGTTATTGTCATGTATCCATGGCCTTTTTGTTTCATACTCTGATGATAGTTCAACCCAGACTTGGTGATTGTCTGTAATGGTCTTGATTCAGCAATTGGGGATGAGAAGGTATGGGATGAGGATCAAACTGTAATGTGTTTGAAATATCATTATAGAGCAATAATCATTTGGGTCCAGGATGGAGAGATCATTCAAAACTATTTATCTCAAAATGCCTTTTCTTTGGATTTGACGACTACATTATAATCCTATTTGGACAATGTATGTACCCCTCCCCCCCTTTTTCTTTTTGTGATTATTGGAAGAGAGAATTTAATTTCATTAATAAATGAGTTAGAAAATTTCAGTCATCAAATCCTTTGTCATCATTGAACTATTAATGTCACAAACTAACTGTGATAAATGATAGAAACTATTAGTTGTATATTGTAAATTTCTTAATGACCTTAAATCATCAGAAATGGCACAGAATTTGAAGTGCTTTTGAGATTTTCTTATATCTTACATAATAGACCTTGTGAAATATAATTTTCAGCCCCTTCTCACTTTGAAAAGAAAGTGACTGTGTTTTCGATCTTTGCATGTTCAAGAGTAGTCTGAATTTAAAAACCAGTAACAAATAAGATCACTTAGTAACAGTTGAAGCAGTAGATGTTCAGTTATATCTATATGATTTTGATAGCTAACGATTGCCTCTTTCACTCTTTAATATTATTGTAGTACATCTTGATATGGCTTTTCAACATCTGAATGCCATTAATGCTGCCGGGGTTTGGTGCAATGTAACCATCATCAACCTGATGTGCCATTAAGTAAAGTGAAAGTCCAAGCAACCAAATACTCCATATCCTTGATCATATACCCTAATTCTTAGTAACAAAGAATGTCACAAATGAAATGACTTGATCAGTTTTTTAGGAATTAACAGAATATGTTTGATACTTATATTATTTAGGAACCCCCTTCTCCACCCCCCCCCCCCCCCCTTCCCTTTCCCTTCAGTCCCTCTCTCCTTCTCATCTTTTTTTTTGGGTTTCTTTTTTTTTGTTGCCATTATATAACGAACTGTTTGCGTCAGCGCTAATCCTCAAACAATATTTCATTGAGTGCATATTTACATTCATTAGATAGTCCTATACCTTGAACAGGAGTCATTATGATTAGCAGGTGAATTCACTCAGATTTTGGTTTTCTAATCTTTGTGAGTCCTCAAACGTTCTCAGCAGCCAGCTGTCATTTATGTAAAGCCCATACTATACTTGGAATATTGTCTTGTATTTTGCCTTGCTTATGAATCTTATTTAGCTTTCACTTTTTGATATCCTGTTGTGTTGTCGCATGGGTCAGGCAGTATGGGACATTAATTAAATTCACTATGCTGGGAAACCATACTTCATTGTATCGTATTGATCTCAATAGCATGACCAAGTAAATTTGACAACTATATTGTTTGAAAAAAGTATTAGTAAGTTTTTTTCTCAAAGCATTGATAGAATGGATAACTGATGGTGGTAAAGAATGATCATAGTGATGAGAGAAAGAGAAAATCCACAGATTGCTAGGAGTTTAGACTTTTATATTACGTGTATAACTAAGGTTAATCTCATCTATATTAAAGACAAAGGCTCAGACACTTATGTCATGTAATGAGAACACTCATCAATCAGCCTGCAACAAAAATTAATACCTACTGTATATGATAGTATGGGTCCAAAAGTGAGGAAAGACACAAAAAAAATCCTATGGCATTGCAGTATCAGAGAAGACCTGGACTGATTTAATTTGTTGGATTGCCAGACAACCCATTTGGTCCAAGACTTCTGAATGGATGAGTATTTATCTTTGTATTCATAGTGCTGAATACTTTGCAGTTATTAGCTTCTTGAAGGTAGAAGTGAAGATAGGACTAATGGCATTTATACATATTCTTTGTTAATCAACTGTTGCCTTGTTATTTCCTGCCCAGGGAGAGATGCTGTTGACTCCAGCCATGTATGCCCACATGACCCATCACCTAATGGCTCTGGCAGCAGGGAAAGTCTGTGTAGTGCTGGAGGTGAGTAATTTAGACCCACTATTGAAACACAGTTTCTCAAATTGTGTGGCACTTTAGGAAAGCTTGGGAAAAATTTTCAGTTTTGACTACAAGGCATAAGTGTCATTTAAATTTGAAATGTGCCAAATATGAGACTTACTGTTATGTGAGTGTGCGAAATGCATCTGATGTCATCTTTCTAATGTGGGGAAGTTACTTGCTGTGAGCAAAAAAGGGAAATAAATATACTTTTTTTTTTGGTACAAAAAATTAGTCATTTATGATTGGACTGAAATTTCACCTTCCAAGTTCATTCATGTAAGCCCATGGTCTGTAAAAGCAGATTTATTCTGAGAATCCTTCCTTTGAAACTCGCAGTATTTCACCTGGTCCTGTGATATTTATGTTCAAGTGATACTGAAAAGTATTTTGAGAAAGACAGATCAAAAATTTCTTTTCATTTGTTAACTGAAATGCCATTAACTTGTGGTCACCATCCAAGTTCCTTGAAAATACTACACAATTATGCCAATCCGTTCATGGAATAAAAACAACTGCCACATGTTAAAGTAATTGAAATAGATTGGAGAAAAACTGTCTGATTTATTCTTACAAATGTGAACTTTATGCAGGTTGCATAATTCTAGAGATTTTATACTGGTGATGTTGTATAATCTTACAATTTGATCCTGGATTGAGGCTGAGTGTTCTCTTTGTTTAGAGATATCCTTTGTTTAGACTTCCATTACATGCAATTCTGGCTGTGGAACTAGAGTATTGAATATTATCAGGTTACATGTCCAAAAAAACAGGAATGAAGACAAACGATAGACATTGGTGGTAAAAGAACTGGAACAGGTGTGAAAATTTACATACTTAGGCCAGCAGATCACTGAAGATGGAAAAAGTTGTGAAGAAATAAGAACATGTATTGGAATAGCAAAATTGCGTTTCACATCCATGAAGTCAATGTTAACATCTAGACACATCTCCTTCGAACTGAGACTGAGACCTGTGAAGTGCTAGATATATTCCGTCTTGCTGTATGGGTCTGAAACTTGGACTCGGAACAAAAATCTGGAGAAAAAAAATAGAAATCTTTGAAATGTGGACATTCAGACGTATGGGAGGGATTGGTTAGACAGAAAGAAAGACCAACAAGGATGTTTGTACTAGGCTAAAAGTCAATCCTACACTCCTGACAACAATTCAAAAAAGGAAATTACAATATTTTGGTCACATCAAACGACACAACACCATCTGTGAGGATATACTGGAGGGGAAGATCGAGGGAAAATGAGTGAGAAGAAGACAGTGAAGAGTGTGGACGGATGACATCAAGGACTGGACGAATCTATCTATGGAAGAATGCATTAGAAGAGTGGAAGACAGAGAGAGATGGCGAGTCATTTCACGTCGGCCTCGAAAGAGATGACATAGAGACAGATTATAAATCATAGTCTTTGTTTATAGAGCCAGCAGTACAATGCATTTCACCTCATATTTCTGAATGGAAAAATAAATTATTTTTATTTTTTAATAATTAAAAAAAATTAATTGTTTTTGTATCCATACAGTTGCCAGATATGAGCATTGTAATAATGGCCATCTTTTTTCATTCCTTGTGGAGCTCAGGGCCGCAACAGTGGTTGTCCACTTTCTTCTGTCCCTGGCAATCTTCTTTGCAGCCTTGCATGTCAGATTAGTGGGTCTTGAGCTCTGCCTCTGAGTCTGTATAAGGCACCCTAGGAGAGCATTGTAGGCTAACTGATAGACTCAGTATAACATGTCTTGCTTGTATCTGCACAGGGTGGCTACTGCATCAAGTCTCTGGCTGAAGGTTGCGCACTGACATTGAAAAGTTTACTGAGAGATCCGTGCCCAGTGATGCCGGCGCTCTCAGAGCCCTCAGACAGGTTTGTGAAACATGTCACTAATAATAATAGTGATCATCATAACATTAATCATAGTATAAAGTACAGTAGTAATTGTTGTTCAAGAGTAATAGTGGGGACATAATAATAGTAGGATTAGTAGTAGGAGTAGTAGTAAAAGTAGTACTAGTAGTAGTGGTAGTAATTGTTGTAGTAGTGGTAGAAGTCATGGTAGTGACAGTAGTCATAATAGTAGCAGTAGTAGTGATAGTAGCAGTAGTAGTGATAGTAGCAGTAGTAGTAAAAATAAACTCGAGATAACCTCCACCAGGAGATTGAAAGATGCATATAGAATGTAAGTAAAAGTAATGGTTGTGATAAAAGTAATAGCAGTACAGGTAGAGTAGTAGTGATAGTAGTAAATTTTTGCTTTTTAATCTGACTAATGCTGAGACACTTACTTTGGTGAGAGATTGATGGTCAGTGGTCTCTACACTCCTGGGGCCTTTAGACAGACCTGTGAAAGATGAGAAGGAGGATACATTTAATAACAGTTAACATAGTTTTATGTCTAGTTTTTTTAAACAAACTATTTCAAAATATGTTGCAAAGATAATTTACTGTGTAACTTTATGACAACTGGAATTTATTTGCCCATTTCAGCATCATGTCCACCATTCTCAATGTGATCAAGCTGCTGAGACAGCACTGGAAATGCTTTAAACACTTTGCACACCTGGAGAGATCTGAGGATTGTCCGTTTGAAGAAGTCAACAGGATGCCACCAGTGTGAGTGAACTGTTGAAGCTGTTTTTTTTTTTTTTCTTTTTAATTAAAAAATGTTTGGAAATGTTTTAAGGAGGGGGGGGGGGGGGGGCAACGTCCTGGAAATGATTTTTTTTTCGTATTAAAGATAAACTCTTTTAACCTTTTCCATTGAATTCAGAATGTTCAAATTAGAGAAAAACAGTGGGAAAAATCAACTTTTTTATACGGTTGCCATGGCAACACCGCCATTTTGAATTTTGGCGTCCCTAAATTGGCTGACTTAAAATCTATCTCCTAAGCCAAATTTCAATGGAACTTGATAAAACTTGGTGAACATATTGCTTGACATAACATCTAAAAAGCTAAATATTTTCAACCCGTTTTATGCATTTTCTAGAAATTTTTCAAAAGGCCATGTAACGAAAAGTCAAATTTTACCGTTTTTTTTTTTTTAACTATAAACCCACTTTTCTCTAAAACTTGCCAACCGAATAGAACGTGCATATGCATGGTTTTTGGTCTTGTTATGAAAATGATGTATACCATATTCGGTTAAATCGGTTTAGAAACAAAAAAGTAGATAGCAAAAGAGTGTGAAAAAAACGCGTTTGAAGTTTTTTTTTCAGCAAAAAAAAAAAAAAAAAAAATGATGTGAAAAGCTTTTTGTTCGGAAAATCACTGTCATCATTCATACCGTCAACAACGCTATCTTTTCTATATTCTCCCGATCATCATCATCATTATTTCATAACAATGTCATAAAATATAAGATGATTATCGACGGCAACTAATGAAATGCACAAAAAGAAGCAAATATCATTGTAAAGAACTTGATATAGTGGAAAGTGAATAGGTTGATGTTACTAGCCAAATTTTTGAACCCACTTGATTCTTCGTTAGGGCAATAAATAAAACATAGAAAACATAAACAGGACATCGCTGTACACGAAAGAAAATGATAATTAGATGGTTTACTTTCTGTGTTGGATAGGGTTTCAGTTTGTTTAGAAAAAAAAGTATATTTTTAGAATTCGACATTATCAACATTGTCAGTATCATTGCTACATTAAATCGTTTCACATTTATCAGTGAACTGACCATGGATAAGATACCATAGGTTTCCTCAGGACAGCCGGGCTGATGTTTGCCTCCGTTAGCTAGAGGTCCACGTCACCCGCACAGATACAGATGCCATAGCCTGCAAAAAAAAAAAAAAAATACTAAATAGCAAACGAATCAAATTTCAGTGCAGTTTGATACTAGATTATTATCATCACCATCATCACGTTCATAATGTTATTGAAATTTCTTAAAAGTAAATACACCAAAAGAAACAACCAAGTCGATGTGGCAAAAGTTGAATAAGTCGATATTGCTTGCCACATTATTGGAACCCATTGGATTTTCAGAAATCAGGGCAACAACAAATAATAAAATAGTCATTGGTGTATATGAAAGAACATTCGAATTCACTGCTTCGCTCATTCTGTAACAACAACAACAACAACAACAATAACAATAGCAACTACAACAACAATAACAACAACAATAACAAAAACAAATAATAATATTTATAATAATAACAATAAAATAAGACATTGGTGTATATGAAAGAAAATTCCAATTCAATGTATCGCTCATTGTGGAGGAGATGGTTTTCATTTTTTTCTCCTAAATGTGGACAAAATAGTGTACTTTTCAGAAGAATTAGACTTTTGCAGTTGTTAAATGGATTTACAGGAAATTCATGTTGTCGATCTTTCATTAGGTAATATATATATATATATATTCACATGAAGTACAAACATTAAAATTAATATTGGGCTGGGGTCAAGGACGCATGAACAATGCGTGATAAAATTGTAGAGAGTAGTAATTGTTACTTTTGTTGATGCTGTTTTGTGATATGAAAAGGTGAACTGGTTCATACAGTTAGGACTATTCTGATGGCTATCTCTGGCGTCATTTCTATAATATCTGGAAACAATAGATAAGATCAATATGGTTATTTTCTCAATACATTATCCCTTTCCTCTTTCATTGTCTATGTCGGAGAAGAGATAGGATCCATTGATGTTTATGATATCAAGCAATAGGAGCACGCCCTGTTGTTAGCATGACTATAGGGAGCCGGATAAAAGAAACTTAAAAATTGAATGGATATAAAAGAATACAATAAATGTGCAAATCAATAAGAGTTCCCTAGCTTTATTGATAATATTAATGGGCTCTTTACCATCAGAAAAGGAAGTAAAGAATGAAATGAATTGCTTATAAAAATGACGTCTTTGTGGGTATACATTTTCTGAGCGTATATATGTGTGTTTCTCTGAGTGCACCGTATAAATATGTGTATATGTGTATGTTGGGCCTTTGTGCACAGTTCTGTCTGACCTAACCCTCCACATAAACCGAGGGACGAAAGCATCTGTTCCATCCAATGGAAAGAGGAAAAGAATTGGGTGGATTAGTATCTTAATAACCCAGTACTATCACCGAAACAGCAAATCAGCGTCGCAGTGACTACAACAACATATTGAAACAGGTAACTATTTCACTTTACCAATATAGAATTAGGACAGTCAATAACCTGTAGGAAATGTCCGATCATGATTTCTAAAACGCACACACATACACACACACACACAAAACCCACAAGAGATCAAATTTCAATTGAGAGACAGGAACAACAGAAAATCGATGTTTAAGTTGTCCTTACCAGGTAAGATAAGACAGATAAGATAGGCGTTATTAAGTTTGTCCTCGAAAGGGAATTTCTTTCACTGTTGATGATACAAAATAATAAGCAACAAACATTCACACAAGCATACACACCTTAACGTGAGCTTGTTAGTTATCCCTGATAAAAGAAAGTAATTTCTGTAACGTTCTCGATTGTTCCTTACTCATAAATAGCTCACTATATAACTGATGCAGGATTAAGACTGACTTCAAAAGACTGAAAGTTGAGAACGTTTAGGATGATTTTTATAAGAACATGTTGTTAGAGCACATACATTCAACACAGACCAATATTCAGTCAACTGAAGTGATTTCGAAATAGAGTTACTAAAATTAAACCTGTATTTTAGTAACATACTATTATTCCTTCAGAATGGGTCGAAACTCGCTGGACAACAGAGAAATCGGTTGTTGAATGTGATAAAAGCGGCCTGATAGGACGTTTTTATATCGCAGAAATTGAAAGAACATTCATGTCTGAACATGCCTTTATAGGCAGATTATGTGAAAGCCTATTTTAGGATATTTTGAGGTTAATATTTATCTTTATAGTAAATGGTTCATTTCATGCCGGTTTCTCTCTTGATTTCAGCCAGTGCTTAAGAGCCACCCTTTATCCCTTCCATTTACAACAAACTAGTCGAATCTAAGATACTTTGGATTTTAGAGGGTCATGAAAAGTATACGCCCACATCTTTGGGAATATTTCACTTGATTATAAAATGAGTGGATGGAATCGTCCAGAATTATATTACGTTTTAATGTACCAGTCCTCTAACATGGGGTGTCACTTTCATGGTGGATTTAAACGTTCTGTATGGCATTTGCACACTTGTTTGATTGGGAAAATGGTTTAAAAGTGGGCCATAAACTAATACGCCAAATGCTTCGATGGATAGTTCAAGCTGTTCCCACAGGTTTCATCATCTACCTACATGAGAAACATTGTCACATTTTTTAACTACTCCCTTAAGTAATGTGTTTTGGTCGCAGTAGATCATACCAGTTAAATGATATGACAATCGTCTACAAAATGTTCGTCCATGATGCAAGATGAAGAGTGATTTTCTTTGATTCATTCGATAATGAAGTCAAACTTCATGACGTTTAAAAAGGTATGTAATTAGGATAAGCCAGGACAAGCAAGGACAAGCAAGAGAGTCTTGAGATTTCCTCTAGCACGACGGTTGACAACCCAGTTATCAGACTTAGCCTAATCGCGTTCATGCCAAGCTTAATATGAAATATGATATATTTCAATTCATCTATTTTCCAAAACTATATCAATTCTGCTTGACTAACCGATCTGAACATCGTCATATCGGCACTGAAATGTATGGGCAGCTTAAGCGTAGTTTTCCAAACTAGATCTTCAGAGGGTGCACAAGTTGAGAGAGGTTACACCTAAATCACTAAGCATGCCTTAGGGAAACCATGAGTTAGTCTGTGCAATTTGTTACAGCTTTTTAAAAATCTGATCTTGTGATACTTCGGTTATTTCAGTGTGTGCATATGTATTTGGCATAATTGTCTGATTCAGAATATGTCCTTGGAAATTGGCAAACAAAGAGATGCAACAAAAAGCCATGTCCATGAATATGTTGGTACGTTTTGGAAGTGATAGAAATATAAGGCGAAAAAAATAAGCTCGAGAAAAATGAAAAATAAAAAACGAACTTTACTGACTACAAAAGACACATAAAAATCTTCAATATGCAGAAAAACTACAATTTGGCAGAGAAAACAATGAAGGAACCATAGGCCATAAAATATGAAGTCTCTCTCTCTAATGCCTGCTCGAGAGATGGTTCTTGAACTTGGTAAAACTTGGTGAACCTGCTGTTTGATATAACATCTAAAATGTTGCATATTTAAGCTCTTTCCAAAAAATAGGGAAAGTTCAAATTTACCGCTTTTTTTTTTACGGAGAAAACTGTTTTTCTTTCAAACTTACCAAAGGAATGCTCCACACATTGGTACGTTTGTTGGTTTTATTGTGAAACTGATGTATGAAAAATTTAGTTAGGATAGGTTCAGAAAATAAAAGAGAGAGAGCAAAATGGTCATATCCGAGTTTGAGAAAAATGCGTTCAACGGCTTTTTTTTTTTTCAGGGGAAAAAAATGACATGAAGAGCTCTTTATTCGGCTTTTAGCCTCAAAACAGTCTTTTTTCACTTTCTAACGCTCTCTGCATGACAACTGTGTCTTTTGTTGCCTTTACTTGGCTTTTGGGGCATATCTTTTCTCGAATTTTGCTCCCTAACCCCATCATTATATGGCTCCCATAGAATTAGTTCAGGATTCTTGAAGGCCTATAAATGGCTTCCATATCTTTCTTTGCTAAAACTTAGAATGTCTTGACTTTAGTATGGCAGCCAAGACACAGTTGAGCTGTGAAGCAGCAGATATAAAAGAAAAAAAAAAGCTATTTGTAGGACGTGGATGTTAATTTTAGAGCGCCCGGTGAACGCTTACACTGATATTCTGTGTGATCAGCAGTTTTGTTTTTCGCCTCAGAGTGGTCATTTAGTATCCTGCCTGGCATGGGACTCAATTTATTGCTAGAAGAGGTCATAAACAAGTGTCTTTTGCACACTTTGCCTGTATATAATCAAATAGTGATGATCTACCAGTGCATGTATCGCCAGAGGTAGCCAGATCCTAGTTGACAGTAGGCCCGGACAAAATGCATTATCAACGGAGAAGTTTGGTTTTTTTTTTGTTTTTGACAGAACGCGTTATACGCCGGGAAAGTTTACAGCAGCCAATCAGCGATCAGGAAAGAGGTAACCTCCGGACACACCTCCCACGCGTACATACGCTGTTCACGAAGGCGAGAGATTCACTTTTGAATGTCATCACTTCAAATCGTTAAGTTTGATCCTCATTCAAGATGAATATATTTGACCATTCCTTTGACCTTGTCCAATGAGTAAAAGATAGTTGGAGAAAAAGGACCAATAAGAAAGAACACGCTCGTTAAAAGTCAACGCATCGTTTTGGAGGAAAAGTCCTACAGATTGCATGTGAACATTCGAGCAAGCAAGATATTACGCGGAATGCCTCACTGCTGTTAGGCTGGCCTTGAATAATAATAATAAAAAAGGTTCTATTTTTATGCAACTGCGAAACTAGGCATTTCATTAAATCTCTTCTGATTCAAACTTTACCAAAAAAAAAAAAAAGAAAAATATAAACCAACAGATGCTGAATTCTCCATCTAGATCTACATTAAAATTGCGGAAAGTCTTTGTATTCAAGTGTAATAACCAGTTGCGATTATAATTAAGAAACTTATATCCCTGATGGGGTTAATCTAGCAGATTGTTCATTAAATTTATCATCAGTATTGGATTTCATTTCTTAATTAACCAATTCGACACTGAAAAGTATTAGAATATTGTATTTTATATACTATGTTTATTCTGTATGTTTTCGACTTCATTTTTAAGTTTGAGGCTATGTTCGTTTTTAATTAGCTTTATTCCTCAATGGCTAATGCACTACAACCAAAGATTATTGTGGATCACTAATGACTGATGTATACAAAATGCCTCTTTAGCTCTCACCTAGTGAATCATAATGTTTAAAAAAAAGAACGACTAGAATTTACAAATCTCTGACACTGTGGTACATTTTTTTTTATTTCACTTCCTTTATTATACCGTTTATTGTCATTCTAAATCATTTGGGTTGTTCAGAGTCAGTGTTTGCCATGTAAAACCTTTTGTGAAGGAGATAATGCATTTTGTGAAGTATGCCTGCTGTGGATATAATGCATTCTGTGAAACAATGTATGAAAAACAGTGCTCTAAGTCCTGGCAGAATTCACTTTTATTTTCTTGTATTTCATTTCTAAAATACCCTTGATGTCTGTTTGAGATGTAGCCTCAATAGAATGTCCAACACATAAGTGTAATGTGGCTTTTGAAAAACTTCATTTTTCTTAGTTTGCATTTTTTTTTTATATAATGCGTTTTGTCAAGCAACGCTTCCCTTTTTAATACTATTTTTACACCCAGCATGTTTATCATGGCTACTCTTTGGTAAATTTTACCATAAAATAAAGATCTTTAGCCTGTCCTACAACATCTGAAGAGGAAACCCATCACAAATTTCCTTTCTGCCATATTTTATTACCCGGTTCTTCGGTTTCCTATTTCATGAATAGATTTTTCACTTTATTTGCACTAAAATTTACGATTCAATTGGCTAAACAAAACAGTGTTGTTGTTTTTTTTCAACCAATTGATTTGGAAATTTGAGTGCTCATAACTAAGTCATTTATATATATTATGCTATATTCATTACATTGATCAGAGAGATCTGCACAATGTTTTTTTCCTTACTTGCATCACATGACCTATAGCATTTTCTCTTGTTTGGAAATGGGTCATATATATTGCAGATAACCGGCCAAATAAATTAGTAGCATTGTGGTAACCGTTGGCTGCTGAGCACTGCATAAGTGTGAGTATCATTCTTGTCACATTTTCTTTCTTTTGCTGGCTCATTTTGTGTTCAGGAGAATTGGACAAATTCTTTCCCTTTCTATCTTTCTCTCTCTCTTTCTCCCCTCTCTCTTTCTTTCTCTCTCTTTGTTTCTTCCTCTCCCTCTCTTTCTTCTCCTTCCTAAAAGTGTCAGACGTTTACATGAAATATCTATATAATAAATCTACAATAAAGCCCATAAAAGGCTTATGGGCTCGAAAACTGCTGAATGTATGCAAATGAAATTTGGCACACAACACTGTTATATACGGATCTGTGTTTCTGTTTACATAAATCCGAAAAAAGCTTATTATGTTGGACGTTATTCTAAAAATGCTATAATACTTAAAGAATAAACTCACGAGGGTCTTCGATCCGAATTTACATTTAATAAAACGACCCGTTTAAAATACCAAACACGTTTTCTTTGTGTAACGTTCAGTTTAATCATTCAAAATACCAACATCGAGGTGAGCACATATGCCATACATTTGAAGTCACAGGCAGTGTGGCTTGACCTGCAGTCGTTCCTCGCTATATCACGGTTCACCTTTCGCATCTTCACTGTATCGCAGGATTTTATGTACATGTATATGTATTTCAGTATTGCGGATTTCCGGAGAAACCGCGGGTACGGCGTTATAAATAAAATATTTAAATGTCCATTATTGTTCCCACGGGAAATCGTACACGGTATGCTATTGGCCAATAAGGGATGATACAGTAGAGGGAGGGTTGATAACAGTGTGTGTGTGGGGGGGGGCGGGGGGGAGGGAGGTTTATATAGGTTTATAGTATACGCAAATAACAAAATAAATATAGTATCCCCATTCCGCGGACTTTCGCTTATCGCGGCCAGGCCTGGAACCTCACATCCGCGATAAACGAAGGAGTATTGTATATCTAAAAAAAAATTTTTTTAAATCCCACGAAGGCCGTGGGTTTTCTTCTACTTGTATATTTAAAAAAAAAAGGCTCCGGCTTCAAAATTATAAATATGAGCAATGGTAAAACAACAACGACAACTGCTCAAAAAACAAATAAACACAGAAAACAAGCGTCTATCAGCAACACAACAGAACAAAATTTAAAAAATAAATAAAAAAATGAAAGCAATTACACATCAACAACATGAGCCAACAAAATTAATTTATAAACTATGAAAAGATAAATACAAAAACAAATTGGAATCTCTTCCATTCTCTTCCATTCTCCCAATAAGCCAGAACATAGAACACCTTTACTTCTATAACCTCTCTCTCTCTCTTACTCTCGTGCTTAAAAAAAATAACCCGAGTCCTCTTAGATGTACAGTTTTCTTTAACGCATTTTTCCATCCCGAGTCACAGTTATGGAAACGCTATTCTATCTTGAACTACAGATACATCATTCCGACCAGACTCTCACTATAGAAAACTCAATTCCTCCTCCAAAACACTACGAAACAGTTTCTTTTCGAAGGAATTCTTAAAACACCACTTACTTAAGAGTGCAACTACATAATTATATAAAGACATTACAACGATTTAGATGTACAGTGCCATTACAAACCTTCTCTAGTATATAGAGAAATTCTCTTCACAAATCTATCCTTCCTCCAGAATTATATTTTAAATTGATCATCTCTATCTCCGAAGACATATTGAGAATAATAAATTTCTTCCAAACTCACTCTCTTTACGACATCACTCTTTTTTACCTGTGACGTGTTTGTTGTAAGAAATACTTCTTCACATGTCTTTCAAGAGAACACCCGTGCAGCAAAGAATGAACAATCCTTCTCTGAAATTTAAAATAAAATATACAATTTGCTAAGATTCTTGCTTTCTTTCTTTTGTTCTTCTTTCGTTCTTTTTTTCCTTTCTTTTCTTCATTCTTCTTTCTTTCTTCCTTTCTAATTTTCCGTCATTCCTTTTTCTTCGTATTTCTTTCTCTCCCCCCCCCATATGTTTTTTAATAATATCGCTCATGCTCTATTTTGACCATTCTACATTTTTTTCTATATATTTATCCTTATATCCTACTCACCAAAGGCGAGATTCACTAGCTAAAACAATACAGCGAGCAATTTAGTAAGTAACAAGTACAACAAGCCATTCAATCTAAGACAGAAAACAGGCAAAACGAGGGCTCCAGTGATCAATATCAAGCATATGCAATGAAGTCCTCCGTGTATGTGCTGCTAGCAATATATCTGACTGGGACTACAGCTCAGTATCCCTTGAAATTTTTGGACTGTCCTGGCAATAGAGGCAAGTACACACATTTTGCCTTTTTAATGAAACAAATATGGGAAACCAAAATATATATTTTAAAATATTTTTATTGTGCAGTGACACCCAGAACAACAACAGTGAATTTCAAGATTTTTTTACAACGCATATAACTGAATGCAAGTAAACAGACAATATGTTTAAATCTTCATTCAAGTCAAGAATTTCATCGTTTATTCAACTAAAGGAAGTTTTATATATAAAATATGGTCTTCACTCCTTCTGTTTATCCATTTATTCCATTCATCCATCAATCCATCCATCCATCCATCCATGCATCCATGTACCATCCACCATCCCTCCATCTATCCATTCACCCATCTGTCCACACATCAATTCATTCGTCCATCCATTACTCCATCTATCCATCCATCCCTTCCTCTATTCATCTATCCATCCATCCAACATTCGATCAAACAGCCGATCCATTGGTCTATTGATCCATCCATCTATTCATTTATCCCTCCATCAATCTATTCACCCACCCATTGGTCTGTCCATCTATCCATCCGTCAGTTCATCCATGGATCCATCCATTCATCCATTCAGCTAGCGATCTATTATCCATCCATTCATCCATCCATCCACGCATCGACCCATCCATCCATCAATCCGTCCATCCATTCCTTTCAGCCTTTATTTGTTCCTTTACCAACAGGAATCTTTGGCATATTAAGACGCTGTTGCAACAGTGAGCAGTTACCCAACGACTGTGAGTGCTTCGACATTTCAAGAGACTCAGGCTTCATCAACACAGCCTTTAACAAACCACAATGTCCCAAGGACATCGACGTGACTTTCACACTGTACACCAGGGCAAACAGAGTTGGTGGGACTCTTCTGGGAGTAAGTATATCATAAAAGTAGAAACAAAATTAGCGTCCTTCTATGATACGAATCTGCAACTACTGGATGCAAAACAATCTACTATTCTTAAAGATTTTACATCTATCTGAGATAATAGGCAATATACTGTTCCCTGTAATGTTTTTTTTTTTTTCTGTAATACACAAGAGATATTTCCCTCCCCCTCTCCCTGTTTTTATAGCCCTCCTCCCCTCCTCCCACCCCACCCCACCTCCCGCGTCTTCGTCTCAGTTATGGTACCACTATTGGACCTTTGCCAGGGTCAGAAGATGAGATCAGGTGGACCTCACATGCCTGCGTTTGGGTCATTCTCACCTCAATTGATATTCCTACATATCTCTATTTCAAATCTATAACAAAATACTTCAAAGGCGAATTGAATGAAAAACTGCTGAATGTATCCATCTGAAATTTGGTACACATAAGTGTTGCATAAAGGTCTGTGTTTCTATTTACTTAAACCCGATGAAACCGTATTGTGTTTGACGCTATTCTACAAAAGCAGTAATTCTACAACATCCTGAATAATAAACTCGCGACTGTTTTTGATCTGAATTGTACTCGATAAAAAGGAGAGAGGGGGGGGGGGGGAGGAAGGAAAGGAGGAGAGCGTCATGAATTGCAGCCCATCACACACGCTCAGCCTGATTTCTGCTCAATTCAGCAGTTGGTTGAGGACTCCAATTTAAAACAAAAATATAAATACATAAAAACGCAACATGTAATATTTTATAAGCTTCTTCCACCTCGTCCCGCCCCTCCCAAAATTTATTGAACTAACTCAGTGACATTGTTGTACAATACCCGTTTTTGCCTCTTTCACTCTTTATGTTCGGTTCAGCTTACTCCGCGCTCATAATGTACATTTTGTACGCCGCCCATTCAGTTTGCTTCTTTCATTAGGCAACATTTACTTTTCTAATGTCATACAACACGAATATCATCTAGATTATATAATCCCCGTTGACAGATCGGGCTTTTGTACCAGTAGTTTTTGATTGTGCCGACCTCAGAGATGCTCGGGAAGCCCATTTCTCGAGTTGTTCTCTTAAGCATCTTCTTACGAAATGTAACAAATCATGATTATACATGTTGGGTACACACGAGTGTGTGTTGTGAGTGATGTTTAGCGGGTCGTAATTGTATGTACTGGACCCATGCAAGTTTGTGTTGTGAGCGTGCATATGTTGGCCCGTGGAAATACTGGGTCACAGAACGTATCTGAGATACTCTCTAAGCATTTTGTACAGGATGGTTTTTAGTTAGACCTTGTGTGTGTAGTACGTCATGTGTGTGCGCACTACATCACGGTTTTGTGTGTGGAGGTAATTGGTGATGAGGACTAGTATATTCGGGGGAGTTCGAGATGCCCACTATCTCACGATTTTATAGTGGTACTGAGAGATTGTAGATTCCAGAGAGTTCAAGACGAGCTGGTGTTTATATAAGGGCTCAGCCGGAGATGAAGAGATAGAAAGTGCAAGGAGAAAAAGTGCAATGCAGTGAGTGCCGTATGCATCGGAGTTAGACAGCAGCCCTGAAGTTTGTATTGTTGCCAAGCACCTGCAATAAATTCTGCATCATTTCGACGTAGAGGATTCCTGTTCTTATTTCTCGGTTACTGTATGCGTCTCGTCCACATTCACCGCCTGATTACCACTTACAACGTCACAATTAACACCCTTTCACATTCAAAGTTTGTGACATCTTGGGGGCTCGTCCGGGGTCAGGCATTTACATGGATTGGAGGAGACCAATGCAATTAAGTGAGCATTATTAAACCATGGAAAGGATGAGCTCGAGAAGATGAGCATTCAGGCCCAGATTGCTGAAAAGGAGAAAGAACAGGCGGACAGAAGTACCCATCAATCTACGAGCGACCAAGCCAAGTCCGAGATGCCCAGGCTACCGACTTTTGTGGACGGGAAAGACGAGATGGACAGTTGGTTGCTTATATTCGAGAGGTTCGCCGTGACAAGTAAATGGAAGAAGAAGGACTGGGCCCTATGCTGGGTGCCTTGTTGACTGGCCGTGCGTTGGAGGCCTATTGTAGGCTGTGAACTACGAAAAAGTGAAGGAGGCACAGCTCACACGATACAACTTGACGGAAGATGACTACAAAGTCAGGTTCAGAAGCTGCAAGCCTGAGGAAGGAGAAAGTCCATCAATGTTCGTGGTTAGGCTCAGGACATACCTTGAGAGGTGGATGGAGCTAGCAAAGACGGAAAAGAATTACGAAGGTGTGCATGATTTGTTTGTGCGGGAACAATTTATGGATGCCAGTCCTGAAGATCTTGCCACATATTTGAGAGAGAGGAGCTTAAAGACGTCGGAGGAGAGGCTGAGGCAGCTAACAAGTTCCTGATGGCCAGAAATCGTCGACTGAGTGACAGGCCTCGAAACCCAACACTAACCGCCAGCCGTGTTAAGTTAGACCGCGGAAGAGATAAAGAGGAACCCAACGTTTGTTTCAAGTGCAAGAAACCAGGACATCGGGCTACTGAATGTAAGGCAGGGCATCAAAGCCGAGGGAAGTGTTTCAGGTGCAGGAGACCAGGGCATGTAATCAAGAATTGCCCTCTGAAGGAGAGGGCAGTAGAGCCTATGGCTGAGAAAGCAGCGGGAGCTGTTATGATGGCGGCTGAAGGAAACTCGCACACATCGAGGAAGGATGTGGCGTTGTTGGACACCACGGAGGACGTCAGGGCCCAGATCCAGAAAGGGGAGTTAATGTTGGCAAATGGGAATAGGGTCCCAGTCTTGACCAACTGTGGTGATCGGGAGATAGCGGAGGAGCTACGCTTGCCGATACTGATGGGTCTTGTATGAGGCAAGACAGTTAATGTATTGAGGGATAACGGCTGGGAAGGCGTTGTGGTGTGTCGTGAGTTAGTTGCTGACGACCGACTGACCGGAAAGTGCTGTCTGTTGAGGAGAATAGACAACACAACGCTGCTGGCAGAGAAGGCCGTAATCAACGTTGGGACACCCTATCTGAGCGGGGAAGTAGAAGTGTTATGCATCTCAGAGGCCATGTGCGACTTGATTGTGGAGTGAGCTAGAAATCCTGATAATCCAGACGTCCATGACTGCAGGTGCTGTGACAACGCGGGCTCAGGAGAGGGAGGCCAAGTCTAGGCCGTTGCAAGTGCCTAAGGTTGAGAGGCACGGAGGTGTGGATAGGAATTGACTTATCCAGCTTCAGCAAGAGGACCCAGCCATACAAGCAATGGCACAGGGTAAGACCCCAAAGATAAAGGGTCGAAAGATGATAACCTTCGAGAGAAAGGGTGGAGTCGTCTATAGAATTTACAATGATCTTGAACGAAGAGGTGGGACGACGATGAGGCCACAGTAGTTTTGCCACAGAGTTTGCGGAGATATCTCATGTCTGTGGCGCATAATTCCATCACTGAAAGTCATCTTAGAATCAGGAAGACGCGGGACAAGGTCACTAGCAATTTCTATTCGCCTGGAGTGGACGGAGACGTGGTGAGATACTGCAAGTCCTGTGATATTTATCAAAAAATCTTCAAAAAAGGATCGGTACCACGAGCACCTCTAGAGAAAGTTCCAGTTGTGGATGTACCTTTCAAGAGGTGGCAGTAGACATTGTGGGACCAATGGATTCCCCCAAGCGAAGCAGGGTATCTGTACATCTTGACGCTAGTGGACTACGCCACCAGGTACTCTGAAGCAGTCCCGTTGAAAAATATAGATACAGAAACAGTTGCAGAGGCACTGGTGGGAATCTACAGTCGCCTAGGAATACCGAAAGAAGTGCTTATCGACCAAGGCACCCAGTTTATTTCAGATTGTATGAAAGAGGTGTGCAGACTTCTCGGTGTCCCCAATTAATGACTACACCTTACCATCCTATGTGCAACGGATTGATGGACAAGTTTAACGGAACTTTGAAGACCATGCTGAAGAAGCTTTGCAGTGAACAGCCGAGATAATGGTACCGTTACATCAACAACCTGCTATTCGCTTACAGAAATGTGCCACAATAGTCAACTCATTTTGCACCCTTTGACCTGTTGTATAGCAGGAGTGTCAGAGGCCCCATGAACATCCTACCTGAGTTGTGGACCAAGGACATAGAAGAACCAGAAGTCAAGTCCAGCTATCAGTATGTCCTTGAATTACGAGAGAGACTGGATGACACTTTGAAAATAGCTCACGAGGAGCGGTGGAAGGCTCAAACTAGGCAGAAGAAGTACTACGACAGAAAGAGCAAGCAGAGGAGGTTTTGTCCAGGAGACAAGGTACTATTGTTGTTGGCCACAGACACAAACAAACTTCTGATGCAGTGGAAGGGGCCATACGATGTAGTCAAAGTGGTTGCTCCGAACGATTATAGAGGGAAGGCGAAAGGGAATGAGAAAATACTTCACGCCAACTTCCTGAAGAAATACATCTCCCAAGAAGAATGTGGCAAGTTTACAGACGTAATGGAGACCAGGAATATAGTGGCGGCAGTCTATGACAGGGGAGAGGAATTAGAAGACGTAAGCCAGTCAGTGAGCGCTGCCAGTATGGCAGTTGTAGAGGACTATGAGGTTGAGGAGGAAGAGATGTGTCCTGAAAACCTCCCTGAACTTGGAGTTTGGGGCCAGAAAGAAAGCGTCAGTGACCTACGATATGGCGAGTAACTGACCCGCTCCCAACTGAAAGAAGTGGAGGCTGCCGCATCGTCGTATGCAGAAATATTTAGTGATTGCCCTGGGGGCAGCAACCTGGCAGAACATTGTATCGACCTTATGTCTAGCACACCCGTTCGCCAGAGGCCTTACTCAGTGCCTTATGCAATTCGTAAAGCACTGAAATCAGAACCCAAGGAGATGGAGGGGATGTGCATCATCCGCAAGAGTTTTTCACCATATGCAGCGCCCGTGGTGGTCGTCAAGAAAAGGAGATGGGTCAAATCGGATCCACATAGATTATTGGAGGCTCAACAAACTCACGATCTTTGACCCACATCCGATGACGCCTCCGGCTGAAGTTTTCCAGAACATGCAGGAGGACAAGTACTTCTTGAAGATCGACCTCAGTAAAGAATATTGGCCGATTCCTGTGCGACCTAAAGACGTCCGAAGACTGCATTCGTGACTCTTGACGGGCATTATGAGTTTGTTAGGATGCCTTTCGGCATGATGAATTCTGGGGTCACCCTGACCCGTGCCGTGAAAAAGCTGTTGGGTGGAATGGAGAATGTGATCGAACTATGTCGACGATATTTAACTATCCACGTCAACGTGCATGAAGGAAATTGTGAACGTGCTGCAAAACATATGACAAACTGCAAATTCTGTTTTGATAGCTTCTTGACAAATCTTTGATCACCAATTTATATGCATCGTTTGGCAAACCCTTGTAATTCGTAGACATATTCTGCCGTGCTAGACATATTGTAGTGCTGATCGAGCACTGTTAAATTGCAAGACAAACCAAAAATCCAGTTCCAGTCTTTAATGTTCTAACCGTCAGCTGGTAGTCTTTTTATTGTCAGTTTTGTAACGCCAGTGCTTTCGACATCTCCAACCACATTAACTTTTTGCCCATCTCATCCAGAAGAAACAAAAATACAGACAAGCGGGGATACTGTCCTATCCTTCAGTTCCCTATCACTTGTACCTAAAAGCTCACAGCCCATTGTTTTGTTTGCTCGAACCTTTGTTTATTTGTTTCTGTTCTCCCAGTGCTTTCACGGCCTGCAAATCCACTATTTTCATTCCTCGCCTAGATTGGCAGTCAGTTTTTTACCATCTATAGGATACCTTAGATATCTCCAAAAGCATATTTCTTTTTGTGGTAGTTATCTCTTTTCCCGCTAATAATTATTTTCAGGCATGCAGATTATAATCTGTCTTTCTTTCCATAGGCTGGCAGTTCCTTCCCTACTGGATCCACTTTTGATGGTTCCAAACCTACCAAGTTTCTAACTCACGGCTTCACTGACACAGCTGTCACGGGCTGGGCACTCGAGATCAAGGACGCTTTTCTCGATCTGGTCAGTGGATATTCTCAAATATTATGTCAAATTTTCAGTGGATAGCTAGTTCAAGTCCTTTGTTCAGGTGGCATGAGCTATGGACACAAGTAGATTTGTCACCCACTCCATCGTCTTTTAGTTATTGGCTTAACTAACTTGTCTTGGTCAAAGTGGGACATAGCTATATAATGGCTGCTACAGATGGAAAAGAAATTGCTTTCAGTAGGCCTAGATAAGATTAAAAAAAAAGATACCATAAACTTTATCTATTCTCTATAGAAAATCAGTTCACAGTTGATGAACATGTATTTCACATACATTCACACTTACACGCAGACAAAAATATCACTATAACATTAGAACCAGGCAGACTCAAGGAACATTGTCTCTGCTTGAAAAAGGAACCGCTGATAGCAAAAACGATTTTCTCTAACGCTCACGATTAATAATCACATAACATTTACTATTCAATACAAAATGTTCGTGTTTGACATCGAATCGATTCTATTTTATCGGTTTCATTTGATAACGAAGTCAAAATGAATGCCTTTTGAAAAGCAAATTCATTTATCGAGGACAAACAAGAGAGGCTTGGCCTGATGGCATGAATTATGGCTAGTTCAAAGTACCGATTCTTCTCACACACTGTCAATTCTTTTGAGTAAACGAATTGAACATGCGCACCTTCATGTCTGCATGTAAGTGTGTGGAGGGCTTTACTTAAAGATGGATTTTAATGACCAGCGATGCTCTCTCTTATTTCGCTCGCTAATTTCGTCTTCCTTCATTCTCTTCTTTTCACCCCCCTCCCCCCTTCTCAGCGTCTCTTTCTCACTCATCCCCATTGTCTCTTTCCCTCATTTCTTCTTTCTCTCTTTTCATCTTTTATTCGTTCACTTACTTTCTCCCATACCTTGTCTCATCCTCCCTCTCTCATAAAAACACTCTTCCTTTCCAACTCTCTGTGTTTCTTCTCTATCCCGCCCACCACACAGCCCCTGCTGTGGAGGACATTAGTAAGAGAAGATAGCCATGCATTTTTGTTTATCTCTAACCATCATTTGCACCAGATGTGCCATTCGTGCACCGAGCATGAAAACATTATTTTGTATATACTATTTTGTCTTTTTACTCATTTTTTTTTCAAGCTTGGATTGATGGATGGATAGATTGATGGATGGATGGATGGATGGGTGGATGGATGGATGGAATTATGGATGAATAGATGGGCGATGGATGGATGGATGAGAGGATGGATGGATGGATGGATGAGAGGATGGATGGATGGATGGATTGATGGATGGACGGACGGACAGATTGGTGGATGGATAGATAGACGGATGGTTGGGTGGATGGATGAATGGATGGATGCATGGATGGACAGACGGGGGGATTGGTGGATGGATAGATGGATGGATGGATGGATAAATAACCGAATGGTTTGACAGATCAATAAATGGATGGATGGATGCATGGATGGACGGACGGATAAATGAATGGATGGATAGATCTAGGTATCTGTATCTCCCTACATTTTTCCTTCCGTCATTGTTTTTCTCAATGGCTCTGTCTCCCGCTTTCTCGTTCTCTCTCTCTCTCTCTCTGTCATCATTCTATGGATTGCCCTATCATTCTCATTGCCCTGTTATCTTTCCTTTCTCCTTTGTCTCTTCTCCCTCACCATCACCACCACCCCCTCCCCCCTTCTACCCCCCATCCCCCAGCCTCCGCGCCTCGACTGCGGAATGCGTTATGTAAATCGAAATGCTCTATCTCTTTGTGCACTGAGCATGAAATTTGTCTGTACCACTTTGGCAAGATCCACTTGATAACAGGAGAATATAGCACTGTAGTTACTGTATTTTATTTCGCTTTTCAACCTCCTGCGGATGATTATCTCCTCAGACATATAATTATCACTCTAGCCTACGTGTATATCTGTCTATTTGCCTGTCTTTCTATCTGTTTGTCTATATGGCTGCCTTTCTGTCTTTCATTCTGTCTGCTCATCTATTTGTTTATTTGTCTGCCGGTCTCCCTGCCTGTCTGTCTATATGCCTGCCTATGTGTCTGTCTATCTGTTTATTTCATGAAAGCATCATGAAAATTTAGTGCTGACGTAATAATCTAATCTACTACAGCGTGTATGCCATTCGTACACTTAACTTGAGACATTTTATTATCACGACTTATTTCACCTGATACAGGAGGATGTGAATTTTATCGCTGTTGACTGGCAAAGAGGTGCTCGGGCACCAAACTATTATCTAGCTGCTGCCAACACCAGGACAGTAGGGGCTATGGTAGCAAGACTTATCCTTGACATGAACAGCGATCACGGAGCTTCATTTGATGTGAGTACACTTTTCTGTGTTCTGTTGTTGCTATTTTAGTTGCTGATATTGTTGCTGTCACATTCGCTTGTTGTTAATACTGTTGTTGTTGTTGTTGTTGTTACTTTTGTTGTTAATGTTGATGCTGTGTTATTGTTGATGATGTTGTTGTTGATAGTATTGCTGTTGCTGCAGTTGATGCTCTTGTTGTTGCTGTTATTTTGCGGATGCGTTATATGTTATTTTGCGGATGCCATAACGCAATGCGACCCACACCTAACCCACACCTTCCAACCTGCACAGGATTTTTACTATAATCTGTTATAATATACTTCACCCACAGAGTCTAATTCTCCAAATTAAATTTGATATAATTCCATCCAAAGAATGGCTTGCACTGGTATAAACTGAGTCCATAGAAATAGATGTTCTTTACAGGAATACCAAAACATCATAATATTGCTCATTGTATGTTATATAGAGCTCTAATCTGTCAATCATGAAGTTCAGGTTTGGATTTTTGGACCTAAATACTTATCACACATTGTCACATATATTTTTAAACGTTAAAGAGTTAATATCATTTTATATTCGTCGAGTTGTCGGGAGAAATGAGTAGGATGCCAAAAGGGGATTTTACTGCACGTGATCGTGAGCCTAGGAGAAAAACTACTCGGTTGTGTACGTATGGAAAAACCTATGCTATTGATATTATTTCTTAGACCAACACAATCCCTTTAAATCCCACGGGCTGCATTTCTATTACCCTTTTTATATCTGCGATCTCCCTGTTGGGGGTTAAAGAAAAAATGGGATGAATTGATGGACTGGGTTTGAATTTACTCATAGATGGGCAATTAGATAATTTTACAAAATATGGGAAAGTTCATGTCAAATGCTGGAGAATTATTTCACCCTTCTTTTTGTCCTGCTATATGGATCGTATATGATGAGTCCCTAGCCTACATCCCTTTGATAGACACTATACGATGATGAACAAACACAGAGAAGAGAGAAACATTTACTTTTGATTGAAACGTACATTATGAATACATTTATGCATTATGAAAAAGGGAGACGCGACACGATGAAATCAGGCACTCGTCAAACTGAGGCGACCGGAGAAATCACGTGTTTTTTCGATAGTGAATGGATTTTTAAGGCATTTTTTTTGTTTTACAGGAACCTTCTATATTAATGTAAAAATGCATCTCACTGTAAAATTTACTGATGTGGATTGAATAAATGCCCAAAACTGTAACTAACATGGACTAACATGGCATGGACTAACAACGATTAATAAGGATTTACAAAAGTGATCGGCCATTTTCTCACTAAATTCAGCTGTAGTAACAGGTCACCCCCACCTTCTTTAATTGCCTATAGCTCGACCTCTACCTAAGGTAGAACATAATTTTTTTTTCTCACACAGAAAGGGAAGTGAATAAGCTTATGATTGGTCCCAATAATTCCATATGCTCAAAATTTGACGAGAGCCTGATTTCATCGCGGTGCATCTCACATATGTTTATCTCTCTCTATATATATAAAATACACGTTCATATTTATGACTGAGATGCGACACGATGAAATCAGGCTCTCGTCAAATTTTGAGCATATGGAGTTATTGGCACCAAAGTTAAGCTAATCCCTTTCTGCGTGTAAAAATTTTTTGTTCTACCTTAAGTAGAAGTCGAGCTGTTGGCAATTAAAGACGATGGGTGCGACCTGTTGCTGCAGCTCAATTTAGTGAGAAAATGGCCGATCACTTTTGTAAATCCTTATTAATCTTTGTTAGCCCA